>JAODAL010066503.1:0-17724 GCA_025379985.1 Phyllomedusa bahiana | reverse complement strand
TAGTAAACTTTTTTATTTTGTTTCGGTGTTATTTTTTTTTTACCATTTTATTCCAATGTTAGTAATGGAGGATCTTACAAACGCCTCCACATTACTATCACTCGGGTTTGGTGCCAGCCAACAGTGATTTTTGGCATTGTAAGGCTGACACTAACCACGTGTCACTATTACACCAGTACCCAACGCCCTTGGAAGAGCTGGGTAATAGTCCAAAGCAGACAATCTAATGTGATGAAGTGCACACTGCCGCTTACCCCTCCTCCGCTGTTGCCTTATCCAGGCTGCTGTCTCCTGCTTGATTCAAACTACTGCTGCTTTTGACCTCTTGGTAAGATGCTTCCCACACGGGGAGCTGCCAGCAAAGCTCCAGACACCAAATGTAAATCCAATAAGAGGAAATTCCAGTGGGTGCTCTTTTCACAATATTTATTCCTTATGACATTACAGGACAGTGTGTAATAGCATCCAAAAGCTCCGGTGTTCTGGAGCCAAGATGTTAACTCAAGAGAGAGAATATTTACAATTTGTTCAAGACATTGGAGCAAAGTAAACTACAGGAACTCAAGGTTTGGTGGGACCATAATTCATTGAAAAAAAATACATGGAAAAATGGATGGTTCCACGGGGATTGAGAATTAAAAAGATACCCACATATGCTCATATGTATTTTAATAAATAACATACAATACCAATAACACAATATGTATATATTCATATACACAAAAGAATTTCTTATAAAATGGAATGAAGGATTGTCTGACTGTTCTTTGACATTGATAAATCTAATTGTGGATTTTGAAAGTGATAGATGAAAAGATCTGGAAGAGGAAATTAAACAGCTGCAATCCCAAGTGGATGCGTATGAGGAGGATCCAGAGTATATAAGTTTAAAAGAAAGAATGAATAAAAACATAGGAAAAGTGGAAGATCTGATTGTGATTAACAAAACTAAAAAATATCAAAGGGATATAGAGGATTACCAAAAGGATCTGATATATACCTGGTATCAGGATAAATCCAAAACACCAAGATCAATCCTCAGAGGTAGACGGAGATATAGAAGACAAAATCGTAGTGTGAGCTTTTCGGACACTGACCTATCAGAGACAAGATCGGACCCTAGGGGTTCGGATTCGGAGTTGTCATATACAGTATGGGTAAATCTAATATGAGAAGTGCACAAAAAAGTACAGAAGAATCCCCAAAAAACAACATAGGAGAAGAGGAGGCCGTAAACATAGGTCCAAAACAAAAAAAAAAAGAACACCTCAGGCCGGAAGGAGACTTAAATGGGACTGTCAATGACAACTAAGCAGTATGGACACCTGTTATTCTGAGTAAACCACAAATTGGAGTTTTAAATAAGGGTCACTGAATTTTGTTGGACTACTGAGGATTGATTTATTTAGCAACAATTCCTAGAATATAAATCGTTCACCAGATTGCTTGAACAGTTTTTTAAAAAGTAAATTTTTCACAATAAAGTTGACATACGAATCTGCTTGTAGAAAGTACATGTTTGGAGTTAGTAAAAATGTTGATATCACTGAATAAGTTAAAATTTTAAACCTTTATTCCTCCGAACAAAGATCTTTTAAAGATATTGAAGGAATTGCGGTATGGATAGTGAAGAAATTCAAAAGATGAGAAATTTCAGGCTATGCAAACAAAAGAAGGAAGTCCAGCTTCCAGTCCCAGATAAGGTGGAAAAATATAAAAAAATTAGCTTTTAATTGAAGATGCATTATTACAAAGTGTCATTAAATGACCAACATGTTCTGTGAGGAATCGCTAAGCGCGTTATCGGAAGATATTCCTTAATCATAGCATATACAACACACTAGAAAATTTTCCTTTTAAATAGGCACATATCCGGTCACATGTATCGGAAAGAAAATCCTTAACCCTTACCTGGCTAATTAATGGTTAAATGTATAAAATTTCAAATACGTAAAACATACATAGTAACATTAATATTGATAGAAAACGTCTTGTCTCTTATTCATACTTGCGGGTCACAAGGCATTATGGGAAAGGGGCCCCCCTGTGGGGGGAAAAGAAGCCCCAGCGCCCTCTGATGGTAGTAACAAATCTCAATTTGCCTTATGACCCACCGAGTCTTTGAGAAAGCAAAAAGATTTTTTAGCCAAGGCAGTATCATTCATCTACAGACAACGCTGTTTCGGGATTTTTGTCCCTCTTCCAGTTCAAGATAGAGAAGATACTGGCTGGCTGTGTGGGAGCACACAGCGTTTGTCTGTAGATGAGAGATACTGGCTTTGAAAAAAATCCTTTTTTTGCTTTCGCTCAAGACTCGGTGGGTCCAAAAGCATATTGGGATTTGTTACCAACCAACAGAGGGCGCTGTGGGCTTCTCAGCCCCTTTCCCAAATGCCTTGTGATATGCAGATGTAAGTAAGGGCGCAAAGGCAAACAAAAACACTACAAGCCTTTCGGTTCGGTGCTCTCCCTTAAGGAGAGAATCTTCCCTTCCTGTCATACACCTGCGGGGTAACATGAACTTAAATAGGTATACCACTACGTTTCCCGTTTTAATAATTTTTTACAATGATTCGCGCCACCTCTAATGGCTTAAACACTCTCTCTATGGGCCTGAAAAAATGTAAAGCCTGAAGTATCCCCTATTTTATGATGTTCTATAAGTGTTTAGAGGCCATTGATACTCCAATTGTTAGTGATTTGGCGTATGTCAATAAATTTCGCTGAATTCTAACCTTTAATGCTGTTGAGCGAACATCCAACAAATAGCAAGAATGCAATATGTCAGGTGATCGCAAATATACTGTGAATTTAGTGTTTGCAATTGATCTATGATTTATTATTATGAACAATATTAATTTCACGTTTTTATACATTTCACACCATAATTAGCATGTAAGGTTAAGGATTTTCTTTCCGATACATGTGACCGTATATTGCCTACCTTAAAGGAGATTTTTTTAATTGTGTGTTATTATGCTATGATTAAGGAATAAACTTCCGAAACGGCATTAGCGATTCCCACAGCAACATGTTGGTCCATCATGAACACCTTTTAAATGCATCTTCAATAAAAGCAAATTTTTAAATTTTTTTTCACCTATTCTGGACTGAGAGCTGGAGACTTCCTTCTTTTTGTTGCATTGCCCAAGGCTCGATTCCTCCGGTCTGTCCGAAGCACGCCCAGGGTGGAACAATGTCTGAGTCTGTAAAACCACTTTTGTTTTGTATATTTTTAATTTCAGGTCAGGCTATGCATAAATCCTCCAACCCCGAACACATTGGGTAGAATAAAAATAACATGATGCAAGGGCCTGGGGTCTACCTCAGCGTGGGGATGCTGGTGGGGGGGGGGGTTTGGGTCATATGATGTGTTGGGGGGGGGGGGCGGGAGACATAAAGTAGGCTCACATAATCGTCAGATGTGGGGCCGGGGGGGGAGGGGCGGGGAGATCTCTCTAGAGTAAGTGGGGGGTGGAGCGGGGGAGGGTGGTGGGGTGCCAACATAGTGGTGGGTGGCACACGGGGTTCACTATAAATCCCTCCAACCCACCAAGCTCTAGACACCTCTCTATCAATCTCTCCTTCTCTTCTCTGTCTACAACCACAACCAATCAGTTTCAAACATAAATATGTCTCATCCTTCTAGATGTTAAACGACCAACAAGCAATAAGCATCTACACACTATATTTACCCAATATACAGAGACTGAGTGGGTAAGTATGTAGGATTGGGGGTCAATTGATAGTTAAAGATGGGTGGGATCATTGAGATTACACACAAGCCCGGCGGGGAGGGTCAGCTAAGAATAAGATTAGACTGCATCTTGGGAGTTATAAAAAAACATTGTAAATTATTATAAGATAGAGCGTGGGTCTCTATGAGTGAGTGGTGGTGATGTGGGTTATGTGAGAGTAAGAAATTATGCTTAAAAAATAGTGAGGATAGTGGGGTGGAGAGGTGTATGGGTTTCTATGGAATAGTCTGGTTTGTTGGTTTTTTTTTTTGAAGCGACACAAACACAGTGATTAAATCTGACATTGATGAGGAGGTGACATAACGAGTGAGTGTGCCGTGAGGCGGCGATGATGTATGGGTGTGTAATTTTTGGTTGGAGTTTTTTTTTGTTTTTGTTGTTTTTTGTTTGGTTTTTGTTGGGAGTTTTAGTTTGACACTCTATATGGATCTTATCTCTATATCTTGGGGGTATGGGGGTTTGGTGTTAAGGGGGGAGTGGTGGTAGTATTGAGTAGTTGTGGTATGGGGTGGTGGTACTATTGGTGAGTGGGGGGGGGGGTGTTGGGTGTGTGTGTGTGAGTGTGGTGGGGGTATACACTTTATATCTCTATGAGTGTATATATATAGGGGTGAGAGAGAAGTGAATGTGTGGGGGAGGGTTGTGTTGTGTGGTGGGGTTTTTGGGGTTGTTGATGTGAGGTGGGAGGGAGAGATGGTTTAGTGGGAGTGATAGAGTTGGTTAAATTTGAAATGTTTTGTAGTAGGGGTGGTGGTGTGGGATATAAGTAATGTTATTTTAAAATAATATTTATTTATGGGTAGTTGTTGGGGTATCTAGGTGGGGGTTTTTTGTGAATGTTTGTAGGTTGAGTTTTATTTTGGGGTGGTTGTTGTTGGTGTGTGGGAGTGTTTTGTGGGGGGTGTTGGTGTTTGTTGTGGGTTGGGGTTGGGTTGTTTAGTTTGTGTGGGGGTGGTTGTTGTTGTGTGAGTTGTGATGGTTTTGGTTTTGAGAGTTTGGTGTTTATATTTGTTTGTTGTAGTGTTTTTGGTTAAGTTGTGGGGTTTTGGGTTAAAGTGTGGTTGAGTGTTGTTTTTTATTAAATTATTTAGTTTTATTTATTTATGTTTTGTTTATTTTTGGAGTTTGATTGATGTGTTTGTTTATGGTTGGTGGTTGTGTGTGTGGTGTGGGTGGTGGGTGAGGAGGGGGTGTGAGTGTAGAGTGGTTGGGTTTTGGTTGTGTGGTGGGTTGGTGGTGGGTGGGTGGGGTGTTGGTGTGTGGGTGGTGAGTGTTGTGTTGTGGTTGTGTTTTGGTGTTAGTTTGTGTTTTGGGTTTGTGTGTTTGGGGTTGTGGGGTATTTTAGTTTGGATGGGTATATAGGGGTGGGGTTTTGTTGAAGGTGGGATGTGTTTTTATGTTGAGTAACCTCCTGGATGTGTGGGGTCGCGATGTAATGTCCCTTAACCCCCAAAATTTTGTCAGTTATCTTAAAGATAACTAGCCCCCCCCCAAAAACCAAAATCTTAAATTTCACTATCCACATTTGACACGGGCAGTGACAATTTCTTATCGTTATGAGAGGCCTGGAATTAATTAGGTGTGCCTGAATCAGTGTCAGCAGTACACTAGCAGGCCCAAATATTATTAATGAAACTGCATTTGGAAACACAAAATAGTGCAGGGCAACAGTAACAAGGCCACATCACCCTAATTGCATACTTTATGAATGCGGATTTTCCGCCCCACAAAGAAAGAGAAATTATTGATAATAGATTGGAAATGGGCGAGGGTAATGCCGCTTAACGTTTATTAGCAGAGGGCAATCAGTAAGGTTAAGGACATCACACAACACAGTCCTACTAAATAAACAAGAGTAATAGATGTGAAATAAACAAATTCACAAAAGCTAACATGCTAGTTTTCTTTTTTCAACTAATTATGAGTGATGGATTTCAATGACATAAAAAACATCATTTGGTTTTTTAGAAATTAGCAAATTTTGTTACCAGGGGATGGTTTTATCCCTAAAAGAATATTGGAAATGAGGGGAGTCAAATGTGTTTCAAGAAGAGGTAGAACATTGGCTAAATGAAAAGTCCCCCCAGTAAACCTTTGTAAGTATTGAAAGAGAAACAGCTGGCTGTAATACCGAGGGTGTCTCCCGTGGTGGAGGAATTAGAATGTAACCGTAGGCACATAGAAGTTTTATAGTGGTGATAAACATTTTTAGTTTGGCGATTCTTTACAATCTCAACTAGTTTATTTTTCCACTACCGTACTCACAGAGTTTTAAAACAGAGATTCTCAGATCAATCTTTAAACATATACGCCATCTAGTATAAGTGACCCTGATATTTTAAATCTTTGAGCAGATGGTTTGAAATGTAATCTCTATGAAAAAGTATGACTTTAAGGTAATATATTTGATCACCAAGGCTCCTTTTTGCGCGATACTCCCACACCAGAAACCAAACATGAGTTAAAATTTAAGAGGTTCTTTCAAATGCTCTCATCACCATGTATTGTTTGTTCGGTAATGAAAAGTTGTTTACATGAATTTTTCTTCATATGTAACTGGTGAAAAGTCTATCATTATTAAAACTTTCATTAAACTCTGTAAACTCAACATTTATTGTGTAACCCTGGCGTCATGTGAACAGTGCGTAAACAGTATGTTGGTTCCACATCAAGTACATGAAGACCAGGATACGCCAACACTTCATCTGATTTTGAGGTCCTAATGACTTTCACCGGAATCTCTGCAGTTTCGGCAACATTTGTGTTCAGGGTCCACCAGTGTGAAAACAAGCACCTGACTGTGACTAGGTTTGGAAAGGTTACACCTCCCAGCAGTGGAGGGGATCGAGTTCAGAAGCTTCGCCAACTCTGGTGGGCGGTGCCGTGGGGGTATGGTGTCCGAGCCAGTCTAAACTAGGAGAAAAAGTGAACATAAACACATGACTACAAACCCTATGCTATGAACAAAAGAACAGACCTCAATTTTACAATAATTGATAACTTATAAGGTAATAACATTTGGTTTAAACATTACTTTACCCTTTAGGAGCTAATATATATGTTGTGTATAAAATCAATGCCTTTAACTCAGTCTTGATCACCTGTTTTTTATTCTGACTTTTATGATTGGTCCCTGGTATATAATAAAATAGATAAGTGAAAGCTATGTCATTATTGCCCATGGAGGAAGGGCCCTTGAGGCCGTGAAACGCGATGGCGGGCTGTTGTATGTTGGAATCACTTTTGTGTGTCATTCCTGATTCCCTGAATAAAGAAAAAACGGCTTTTAGACGCTGGACATCAGTCTCTTCGATACATTTTTTTTTTTTTTAAATTGTTTTTATTCAAACTGCACACAAGAATTAACATTACAAATGATTTCATGATCACCATAAAAGCAGTGAAGTTAGTTCAATAATACAATTTAAGTCATTCCTGAGAACACACAAAATCACACCTACATGTGGGATGTGACAGGATTCTAATGGCAGACATTTTGTTTTTTTCACCCCTCCTCCATAAAGCCGTCGCTCCCCGCACAAGTCCCCTAGAAAAACCTTACTAAGCAGTGGGTAGCTTGATTTCCACAATAGATGAGATGTTGTTGCAGTAGTACTGTGCTGTCGTGGCAGCCAAGGAGGCCTCGCCCCCAAACCGCCCGCCCTATGTGCCCAAGCCCCAGCGTCCCCGGATTCCGATCTCCCCCCCCAACCCCTCCTTAGTTCGTTGCCCATAATAAACGTGAGACCCACATGGTAAAATATACGTTTAGGTAAGACGGATTCACTGTGTATTGCCCCTTCCCCCCCCCTTTCCTAAAATAGTAAGAATCCCCTACCTTTATGATTCAGGTTGACAAGATAAATTACCAATGATTCCTAAATGAACCAGTAGAATTTTAGTCATCAAATGGAGTGTCTCGGGCTCTCTATTTCAAGTACGTACTCTTCCAAAGGTTCCCTTCCCAGCAATTGTTGTTCTAGGTACCATTGCGTCAATCCCAAAGCAGGTACGCAGCGTTTTGTCGTCGCATTCGGTGGGAAAATATGCTAAGAATCTGCCCCCCACAGTTGGCAAATTTCCTCACCGGTGAGCTGGTGAGTGGCGCTTTTCTTTGAGTTGTGCCGCCTCAATCCAAACATCCTCATTACAAACAAGCACTTCTCTAAAAATTTGCCTGAATGAAGGTGCCGGTGGGTTGAAGCCACACTTGAAGTATGGCTTTCCTGGCTGATGCTGCCATTTTATGTAAAAATCTTGTCTCTCCAGGTGTGCGTTTATAGGTAGAGGGCGCACCACACCTCAAATATAGCCCATGCCGGCTCCACCGTGCCGAATTCCACATTGAAACATTCCCGTTCATACATCCAGCCTCACCAAGTTTTCCCAGTATCCCTTCGTTAGTTCGGGGCAGTCCCAGAGGCAGTGATAAAGGTCCGCTCAGATGCACCGTGTGCACTTAAAACAGGCGCTTAAGATGATACTCCCCATATCTAGGAATCCCCCTAATTTACTGGTGTCAAATATGCATTGGAGAATGACCTTTCAGTCCATCTCAATATAACGCGTTGTGGAAGGTAGGCAACTTATAGGAGAGTGCGAATCGCTTCCAAAATAGTTGTTTGCGCTGTCAGTCAGCGTCTGGATCTCTCCCGTACGCGCCAACTTGCCATTGTTGAGGGGGAGGGTTCATCAGTTCCTAGACCGTGTCCAAACCATATCTATATATATGTGACAGGTTTCAGCGTCAAAGTGAGGGGGCGAAAATGGATAACCTTGTCGAAGCTCCGAGTCCGCCAATCCTCCTCTCCCCCAGGTTTTTAGTCTAATGTATATGTTTAGTACAAAAGCACCTGGCTTGTAGAAAATAGAAAGTGAAATGGTACGTTAGATGAAGGGTATAGCCTTTGTAGGTAGTTTCGCCGTACGAGAAGGGGGTTTGACCGAGTCTCTCGTGTTTTATCCCATTGTTCCAGGTATCTAATTCTCTAGTCTATAAAGCCTAAGGAATGTTGCACTGGGAATCCGTGGCGTTGTTGGGGCTTGAACCATCTGGCTTTTGCCCCCCCTGGAAACCTGATTTGAAGACCAGTGATAGATTGCAAGGAGCAATTTGGGTTCATACGCTTTTGTCGTCTAATTTTAATATAGCCCAGGCCCTCCATATTGGCGAATCAACAGAATTTTATGTTCGGATGGCTCACCCTCGGATTTCCTTTAAACGGAGGAAAAGCCGAAATTCTATGAGAGAAATGTTGGGGCAAATAATGGCGTCCCAGGGTACTTGCTCGTGTAACACCCCCAGTGTATTGTCTCGCAGTTCCGCCAAAGTACCTTCCCAACGTGGGCCGCCAAATTATAGTTTCTTATATAGGAAGATTGAAGAACCCCATGCCCGCCATTGGCTTTGGTTGACACAGAATGGTACGAATCCGAGCTCGATTATCGGTGAATGAGGTTAAGAGGTCTACTTAAAGCGAAATTTCCTTCCACTCCATATAAAAGTAACTGGTACATAGGCGTTAATATTTTGCTCATGGCAACATTTTTGGGGTCGCAAGTACATTGGCCAGCAGATCTGAAAGATATACAGTAGCCTGGGGAACACACACCATTCTTAATTAAATTTTTGATCTTGCCCATATAAGCTAAGAGGTTATGTTCCGTCCCACGACTTGTTATGTGTTTTGTTAGCCCGGCTGCTAATGTATCATATCTAGGTTGGTTTGATGTAGGCGTAGTGTATCTCGGGTGAGCATCACCCCCAGTTAATCGAGTAATGGAGAGTGCACCAGGCGTATCATACACGTCGACGACCAATTCGGTCTGGCTGACCCCACAGGAGCAGCCCCTCACTTTTTTTATTCTACATTAATTTCCATATTCCTGAGAGTCTTCGCCTTCTCCTACATATCCCCCAGGACGCTTATTAGTGTCTGTCATTGTGATTCTTAAAAAACCATGGAGGAGGAAGGTCTTCTTGCATGGGGCAGGGTTCAGTTTTTATCTCCGTTTCTTCTTGTTGTGGAGCCCAGGAATAATTGGCAATATGTGAAATATAATAGAGTAGTGGTTTCCGATTGAGAGATCAAAAAGGAAGGGTTAAAAGTTGGGCAACCCAGTCGTTAACTCCTCAAAATAAGTCTAGTACTATTTGTGTCACCCGGCACCAAAGAAGTATCAACTAGGTGGACATGAGGCCCCCGTGCAGGCTATCCAGATAAGTTTCAGGAATAACAGGGCCAAACCCCCTCCGTGCCGGGGTGGCGACCAAGAACGGCCACGAGACCTTATCAAATGCTTTTTCACAGCGTCAATGCTGAGGAGCATTAGATGATGTTGGATGTGATTCTTCTGGCTGCAATAACCGCGCTCCGGGGCCCCACCCTGACATATCCGGACGCGAGATTCCCCCAGACACGAAACCCGCCTGGTTGGGGTGGACCAAAAGTCGAGGGGGAAGAATTTTTGGAGCGTTTTAGCCATAATTTTAGCTAATAGCTTTAAGAGGTCGTGATTGAAGGTAAAGAGAGAAGGGCCGTAAAGGACGTTAGGAGAGCGAGGATCCTTATTGGGCCTTCAGGATCAGTGTGGTCCAGGAATCAAAAAGTGAAGGTCGTCCACCTGTGCGGTAGCCGACAGGAAAATATCATTAAATAATCCTTCGTCAGGTTGCGGGGCGAATTTCAGATTTAAGGATTTTTATAAAATTCGGCTGAGAAGCCATCTGGCCCCTGGTGTCTTTCCCGATTTCATCCGACATTATAACACCTGCCTTTGTTGCAACCGGTCCTTCCACCGACAACTTCCCTCTCCAGGATGGCTCGCTGCTTCCTGCCCTAATAGCCAGGCATTTGGAGCCATCCTAGGAATGCCGATGTACTTTAAAATGAAGACCGTGAGGGCTAGCCCTATATAAACCCGTCATAGATAAGACGATAAATTCCCTCTCTATGGTCCAATTTAATCTTATAAGTAAACGGCCTGTGCGGGGTGCATATTTAATGATTGTGATATGGGCGTATGGGATTTCCATGCGCTAGACAATCTAGACAGGATAGGCCACTCTGGCCTTCACCTCGGAGCCCATCTGAAGAACTTATTTTGCGTAAGCCCAGCGGACGTGTGCCCACAGTCTGCCTGGCCCGCAGAGAATGCCTTCGAGATTTAATTCTTTCGCTGATGGGGCGGTCCATCCCTAAATTTCTCATTTTGTTTGTGGGGTGGGCGGTAGTGTCATATTTTCGCGCCTGGGCTATTTTCAGGCCGTTCCTGAGAAATTATGAATTTATCATTAGCTGCTGTTCCGCTTAGAGGAGGCGCTGACTAGCTTATTATGTTTGCCGTCTAGACAGAGCCTTGGCCGTCAGCCATAGGCAACTTGGAGTCGCTTTCATGGGTTTCTATTATCACACTGAAATAATGTTTGCCAATGGAGCTACGCAGGAAATCCCAGAACTCCATCCTCCGACTCGTAGAAGATAACTAGGGAATTTCCATGTTCTGTTGGCTCTCATAAAATTCCGATCGGTTTTAATTTAATTGCTATAGAGAGGCCCGTGGTCTGAGATTGTTTATCGATAGATTAACCGAGTCTGCCACCTCCAAACATAAAGACGTTGATACTGGGTGAGCGCCAAATCTAATGCGTAGTAAAGGTATCATGCCGCAGGCCGATAACACGAGTAAGATCTATCCAGTCGGGTTACATCTCTCCAATGTGTCGAAGACCTCCAGCTTGTGTCCATCTAGGCATCCGTATAATACGGGTGTATTGTGTCTTGGATCCCGAGAGTGTCCTGATCTGTCCCATCTGGGGTTAGGCGCGAGGTTAAAATCACCCAGTATTATTAAATTTGTGCGATCCCTCTGGAGCAGAAACCAACTCACCACCACTTGCAAAAAAATTGGTCAGTTCGGGTGGTTTTGGCATACTAAGGTTAAAAAAAGGTGTACGACCCTATGCGTCAAGTCAACACCTGCTACATTGAGATAAACCCGGCCTTCGATATCAACATGTCTGGATCAACCACCCTCTTGTACAAGACCTATTTTAAGAATATATTGCCACACAAAGCCTCTTGAGTTTGATTTAATAGGTTGTCTACCTACCGGGAAGGGTCGAACCCTGGTGCCCCGTAAATCGGGTGTAGTTTCTGTCCATCCAGATGAGTTCGCCTTGGAGGCCATACCACGTCCTGGGCCCTATTGAGCTTTTTTCAACTGGAATGAGGACCTTCCTTCCTGATGCGTTTCATCTCTCGGGGTTGGCATTGAGGCCCTGCAACATTCTAGATGCATGAGACTATAGTTTAGGAACCTGTTTGGTGAACTCCCTTCCCTCTTCTGACGTGCCTGCGATATAGGACTTCAATCTCTGTATCACGAAAAGGGGGAACTTAAGAGAAAGAAACCTACCAATTAGCGGTGAGCCTCAGGTGTCCCCAGCGAGCACGGCAGACCCATCCCAGCAAGAGCCCAAGGTTGGTGAGGACCATTGTCGGCCCAGGGAGGGGTAGAATGCCGGACAGGTACGGCAACGTCCACATAGTACCTCCAAACACAAACTGTGCAACATAGAAACTGACGTACCTAAGCGATGACAGATAAAAGTTATACATTTAAGCACATTAAACACTTCCTAGGCAACCTCTAATGAACATCAGTCAATATACAGTTGTCATTGGACTCGTTTAATACCTCTCCTGAATTTATATCAAATTAATACTAATAGGTGGAAGCTTCTCGTCGTGCACCTTATTAGGCATGCCCGGGAGGTGGACCATATCCTCATTTTCCTAGCCCACCCCAGCAAGAAGTGCCTGGCCGCTTTCCTGCCGGTGGTCTCATGACGTGACCATTTTGGGCCCATTTGTCCTTGTACTCTATTTAGTTTCGCAGGGTATCCGCTGTAAGCGCCACAAATTGTTAGTGTCGCAATTGTCGACCAAATACCTCGATGTAAAACGCCTTACTCATTAGAGACACCTTCGCGTAATAGGATCTCTGAAAAAAACATGATCTTTTCTCTTCCGGGCTGGACACCGCGCACTTCTCATTTTTGTCTGATAAGCTCGGAGGTATTGCTCATTGAATAGCCCAATTTTGAAAACGTGCTATAATGGGTCTTGGTCTTTCCCCGTTCTGTTCTCCCACGCCATCCCAGTCCCGTGGATCTCTCTCGTAATACCAGAAATAGGTCACGAGGGATTCCCAATTCTAGGGCCGTTTGCCTAAAGGTCCCTGACAATATACATGTGCCATCTGGTCGGTGACCTCTCAGACACTGCTAATGAATCTTCAGCTATATGAGCTCCAAATCCCTATTCTCGCATCTCCAGGTCTATTTCTAGCTTTGGGCCTGCACAGGGCTTCGATGGATGACTGGTTAGGAGGCGTAGTGACCTTCCAACCTCGAACATCCTCCTCTAGACGACAACAGACTCTAGACTCCAGGAGTCAACAATTTTTTGCGCTTGTTGCCGTAATCTGGGCGAGGGGGCCCCTCATTAACTGAGTGCTTATTAGGTCATTCATCTGTCAAGGACTGGCAGAAAAAAGATTTGTAGTACCACCTGACAAAGAGAGCGCCGGTGTTTGGGGGCATCCACATCGTCATGGAAATGGAGGTTATGATGGGGCATGCTGGCTATTATGTGATCTGCGCCATTCTTTTCGCGTGGCCGCCTTGGTTTTTGACGCAGTCCGATCCTGAGGAGTTTGTAATAAGTTCCAAATAGAAACGTTTTTGTGCGGCTTCTCCCGGTTGCCCGCTGCTGCTGGCTGTTACTCTAGGGCCTGGGGTGCAAGGTTCGGGCGCGGGGGGCGTACCTTGGAGCTGAGGTACGCATGTAACTCAATTAGTAGTATCTTGGTATACGTAACTTGTCCAATGCTCCCTCCGGGCTTTTGGAGGAGGGGACTTCGTGTCCAGTATGCCCTAAATACGTAGTTGAACCATGTAGTGGTGTCGAATATGTGAGTTATAGCTGTCACCTTTGTGAAAGGATTGAGAACTGAATCTCTGGAGAATAGAAAAGAGAACCGGGAGGTAGACGAAAAGTCTTACTTTACCTATCTACAAATATGAAAGGTTATGGAGATGAGTTCAGGTTGTCTATGGAATACGAGATCCTGCTGTTCACATCTTGAATAACAGGCAAGTTTCAAAATGATGATTATAAGTATAAAGAAACCCATGTGGTGTCAACACATGGTTCTTGTTTGTCCTATTTTAGAAACCTTCTGTATTTTATCTTAGAAGTTGCAGATGGAGCAGTACATTGTACCTCAATTGGTGAAAAATATTTTATGGCACCTTAATATCCTATATATCAACATCCTATGACGGTCACCTAAAATGAGGGACCCCATATAACCGCAAAGCCCCCAAGGTGCAAGATAGGTCAGCCCCCCTTCCTTCTCTAATGCAGCTGGGTGTTGTCAAGGAAGCCCTGCCCTGACCCATGATGAGTCTGCTGCGAGAGGCAGGTGTGAGTTATTGCCTGTGGCTTAGTGAGCGTCCTACTTGCCCTCGGATGGTAACACAGTCTCTCTTGGGCCGCTGGGGTGTATGGTGGCAACCAAACGTCTCTTCATCTGGCCGGCCCACTGGTGGGAAAGTCAATACTGTTTGCAGCCCTATGCTGTATTGTGACAGGGGGTGGCAGCATGTGGCGGTGGCCCTTTCAGTGAGAGCTGTCGACCAGAACTCGGCTATTTCACTCCCCAGTCCCTGTGCGTACTGGGGTTAAAATGCTGGGCTCAGGACTGGGTCTCCCATAAATAGCCCCCTGGTGTTCCCACTGGCATTCCCCACGCCCAGCTACAGCTCGACGGCGCAACCGTGAGTGAAGGATCCGGGGTCTCTGGGTGTCCGGCTCGCGTGGCGTTCTGCTGCTTGGCCTGCTTGTCGGACGAGTATGTTGGTGCGCCCCTCGCAGCTTGTGACTGGCTGCCGTTCCCTCCTTTCTCCAGTCGGCCCGCCTCTCCTGGGGACATTCGGACCAGAGTTGCCGTCAGCAGGCGCAGTCGAGGACGTTTCGGGCGCGCCGTCCCGTCTCTTCGGGTGGTCCGCTCCGGCACCTGGGGGCTTGCCAATGGCTTCCGATCGCGTCGTCAAGCGTATATCAGTTGCCTGGCGGCCTTGTCCGCCTCCACGTCAGCGAGGAACTCGGCCAGTTAAACGAGCGCATCAGGCGACGCGTGTGCCCGGTGGGATGCCTCGTCCGGTCTCCCGCGTGCCTTCCGTGGCTGGGCCCGAGTCGATTCCGTGTCGCCGGTGGGGATCGCCCTTGCAGGACCCTCCTACTCGCGCGGTCAGTTTAAGTCTGTGGCTCAACGGCGGTCCCAGTGGGTATGTCTCGTATGCGCCTCCTCAGCGCCTCCGCTCATGCGGGCCCGGACCCGAGCTGTTTCCAGAGATTGGCGCCTTGCATGTGATTTCTCGCTGGAGCGGGATGATTCGCGGGGGGCTTTTGCCTCACAAGCGTTTCTCTGGCTGGGTTGTCGATTCTGTCGCGCTCTAAGCCCGGCGGGGGGCCTCAGCCTGGTGTCCCCGTCCGGCAGGGTCAGGATCACTCGGCCCCTGCTCTGTCTCCTCTGCCTAGGGTTCCCGTGGTAACGCTGCTTGCCCTTTGCTGGGGGTCGGTTGTGGCGTGTAGTCCCGCGGCTTGGTGGAGAGGCCTTATGGCCTCGAGCTGGTGCGTCAAGCAGTGGGGGGCACGTCTCTACTGCACTTGGACCGGGGCGTCGGGGATCCAAAAGATTTCCAGTGCTCCTGCACTCAGCATCTCAAAGGGGGGGATTCGCAGATTAATCGCTTCAGGTGCTTTAAAGGGAATCTGGATGCCTAAGATTACATCAGACTTTAGGAGAGTCGGACAGGAGCAGCTTTAAGGATGCGGGCCGTTGGTCAAACGCCCGCCCCCAAGGAAGTCCTTCGATACATTTTTAATAGTACAAACCAAAAAAATTTTCAATTGAAAAAATATAAAAAAGTAAAAAAAGATCATGTGTTTATTACATATTATGCAACAATAAACCTCATGAAACACGGGAAAGCACAATAAAAAATTTAAAACAAATTGCTGAGCTTTTAGCGGGCATTTGTAATAAACAAACCAACACATCGGAGCCCTAAACATTTTGGGAAATGCAGGGCGGGAAAAAAACCGCATCTTTGCGTGCGGGGTAATTGAAAGAGTGAAAAGCCTTACAGAGGGCAATTGGGAACACAAAGGGTTTGGCTGCTGAGGCCACGGATTATGGGGGGTTTTAAACACGTTTCCCTAGGGAATGACCTTATTTTATCCATTTGGATACCTGATTTTTAAATTTCGGAGTAAAGCTTTAGGGTAATTTAAAAGTAAATTTATTGAAATAAGTTTTTTTAAATAAGCCAGTATAAATGGTACACCCTTTTTTGCATTTCTGGTAGGTTATAGGCAGCCGTTTAATTGCAGAAACCATTAAACAAAGTTAAAGTTTTTTGTGCCGGGCTTCTTGAGAAAAACTTCCAAAAAATTTTTTAAAAAAAGTGCGCAGCGGCCAAACCCTAAAAATTTGTCATTTTACCCCCGCCAATTTAAAGGAAAAAAAAAGCACCCGCAGGAATTTCCTTATTGGATTTACATTGGAACTAAGTGATGGCCGCTTTTTGCCGGGGCGGGCTGGGATTTTTAAATTGGGGAAATGTCAAATTCATGGAGGGGTTCCCCCTCTTAACAATTCAGCCAAAAACGCCAGTTTTTAAATTGGCGGTTTAAAAAATTTGGGGGACCCCACATCATTTTGTTTTCATCCTTACAAAAAACTAAAAAGAAAAATTTTTTTTTTTTTAAAGAGAAAGGGAAAAAGGTTTATCATATGGTCTCCTAAAAATACCTTGCACCCAACCCCAAAAAGGACCTACACATAACGGTCCCTTCTGAGGGGTTTCCCGGGTCTTCCCGTTTCCCCCTGGTACATTGAGTACTGGGGTAAAAAGTGACATGGGGGTTATTGTCAACCTTGGTTTCAGAAAAACACCACTGGATGACACCAAGCCCGAGTGATAGAATGGATTTGTTTGTCAGATGCCCCATTACATCATGGAAGAAAATTTAAAAAAAAAACACAAAAAAACAAAAAAAACTTTTCATTTTTAAAAAAACTCTCCCCACACTCACCCCCTCAACCAAATTTTACAGATTATTACAAATTTCACCCCACCCCTCCCACTTTTTGTTTTACCCTCTACTGTTTTTTGAATTGTCTATAAAGTGCACGTTAGGTCATGTTGACCTGCTCAGTGATGCAATACCATAGATGAATATCCATTAAGTGCCCTCCTAAGTGTGACTTCGAATTAAAACCAAATTGAAGCCAGAAATGAACAGGAATAACCTTAAGGGAACCATTGAGTATCTGGGGTTTTTTAGTCATACCACCCCCAACAGCACTCTAGGGAAATATCTAAATACCTCCCTTTCCTCAAATTCCTTTGCCTACCCCACACACCTAACTGGGGGAACAACTTCCATATCTTTCCCCCTCTATGCTACCCCCCAACCTGTCCTCTACTCTCCACCTCTTTCACAGCATTAAAAAACCCCTCCAAAAAAACCTACACAACCCCCCTTTTTTTTCTTCCCCACCCCCCTTTTCACACCTCCCTGCTTCTCCTCGTGCTGGGACATATCCCCAACCCCGGCCCCCCCTCACGCACCCCCTTTTTATTTTACCTGCCCCTTAAGGCAAGAAGCACAACTCCATAACCCCTTTAAACTTAAAGCCCATTCCACTCCCCCCCCTACCCATCCCCAATCTGGAGCTCTCTGGAATGCAAAGTTCTGTGGGCAACAAGCTTCCCTCCATCCATGACCCCTCTTCATCTCCCGCCCTTTTCCTTCCTTGGACTAACGGGAAACCGGGTGACACCCCCTACACCCAAATTCCCCTGCTGCACTCTCTTACGGTGGGGTTG
>JAODAL010066502.1:0-17725 GCA_025379985.1 Phyllomedusa bahiana | reverse complement strand
TTGAAAAAAATTACAGCTTTTGGGGTTAGTGTTTTTTATTTTTTTTTTTTAAACCCACGGTCCCCCCCTTTTTTTCCCCAGTTAAACTGCATATAGTATTACTCAGAAAGGTCGTTTACGATTACAGCGATCCCCATTTGTTTTTTTTTTTTTTTTAACCCAGAAAAAATTTGGCGTTATTGAAATGTTTTTAAAACCCAATTTACTTTAAACAGTTATGATTTGCAATTATTTCGACATGAAGTGGGGAAAGTGGGTTTAGGGGGGGGGGGTAAAAGGGAAATAGGAAAAAACAAACTCATAAAAAAAAATCCCAAAGGGGTAAATTACTGAAGAAAAATTTCTTTTTAAATTGGGTTTGCGAGCCAAAAAGGTGTTTCAAAAGTTTTCAATTCCGTTAGGCGTTTGTAATTTTAAAAATATGCTTTGTTTATATAGAGTCCCTGTAACCCAATTTTCCCAAATTTGGGGCCCAAAGTTTTGAGGCAAAAAAAAATTGGGAAAAGGGCAAAGTTTTGTAACCACTTTGGGCCCAGTTGTCTCTAACCCTTGGGCAATTCTTGGGGGGGGGTTATTAAGCAAAATTTCACAGGGGACACTGTCTGTTAATTCTCGAGATCACTTCATAATGGTAGGTGTAGAAGGTGTTTTTCCAATGATGGGCCCTTATGACATTTCTATTTAAAAAGTTAAAGCAGGGTGAAAGTCCGTTTTTTAAAGGGAAAAGGGTTTATATGTTATAGGTTAAAATTAAGATTGTAGGCTGGTTAAGGTTCATTTTCCCATTAAAGAGTCTATTTAAAAAACCTCCCCAACCTCTAGCCCAAAAAGGTTTTTAAATAAGGACAGTTCCCCCAATATGGGGAAAGGATCCCTTTACACCACAACCTCTCCCCACAAATGTGAGTTTTCCCTGTGGGTCATGTGTGTTTAGTTGCTCGGAGAAAGGGTTTACCATTTTTAAATTTAAATTTTTTCTAGAGAGTTCCTTATGGTTAACACATCTAGAAAATTTAATTGGTATTTTTACCCGCTTTAACCCATTTTTGTTGAGTATAAAAGGGCCCAAAAGTTCCCTTCCCATTTTTACCCATTTTGTAGGTTTGGGATCGATATCTACATCATATAGGGTTTGGAGCAGGGGAAAAGGCCCTTTTTTATTTTAAAGAATCTTTTTCAGTAAAAAGTTAGAAATGGGGGAGGTCGTGGGTTTTTTGGGAGGGCCATTTGTGGGGACTGTAACCAGTGTTTTGCTGGAGTAGGGGGAAGAATTGGTGTCTGGGAAATTTAAAGAATTGCGAGTTAGCTCTTCAAAAGACAAAGGGATGGTCATTAAAAAAGAGATCCTCCAAATCCCTGTTTTTCCCCTAAAGTAATCCTTTTCGAGATAGGTATATCGGGGAGCTTTATTTGAAAACGCTGTTTAGAGGGAAAAGACATTTTTTTTGGGGTTGTCCCTTTTTTTTAGTTGAAAAATAAATTTGTGCCATACAGAAGCTGCATGCGAAAGAAAACAATAATTTAAAATTTTTTTTGGTATGTCCCCAAAAACAGCATTGTTCATTGATCTTTAAGGACCCCATATGGTGGTTGTGTTTTTTTTGCAAGCCCAATGATGGCTTTGGTGCTTTCAAAGAAAATAAGGCTCCAGGATTGCGGCTAGATTATAATGTATAAGGTAAAGGGATAAATTGACCTCCATGTAAAAGGTTTTTTTATACAGGTATTGATTTTAAAACCCTTTAGGTCTATTGGGCCCCCCAAAATGAATTCAGAATTTGGCTTTTGTAGTGAAGAAATTTTGGGTGTTGGGAAAAAAAAACGGTAGGCTTAGCAGCATATAAAAAATTTAGGTGAGGGAAGCATTTTGGAAAGATTAATACTTTCCCAAACCCAAAAAAAGGCGAAAAGGGGGTTTTCCCGGGTGGGCTAATTTTTTTTTACAAATGGAGAAGGGAAACATCTTCTGGGTTTTTTTGGGTTATCGTGTCTCTTTTTCCGGGGGTAGTTTTTTAATTTCCAAGATTTTGAAAAAAATTTTAAATCGTCCATAAAAAGTTTTCCCATTTTAGTTGTGTTTTAATGATTTGATTGCAGTTAAGGGGTAGAAGTGTGGATTTAGTAATATTAAGTTTGTAATATAAATTTTGTGGCATATCTTTTTAAAAGGGGTTAGAAGTTTGGGAATAGATGAGTCGGGTTGTTGGCCCTTTGGGAAATCAAAATTTGTCGTCGCTTTAAAGCTTACTTTATAAAATTTTCCCCGGCCTTTTTGAATACCGTAAATTAAAGGGGGTTTCTGATATCTTGAAATTGGTTCAGCACAAAGGCGTATTGAGGGGGGATAATGGGAAACCCCTTTTTCTTGTCCCTTTTAGATATCTTAAAACTCTTTGAAGGAACCCTAAAGAAAAGGACTTTGGCAGAGGGGCATGAGTATAAAGATGTATGCTGAAAGGATAGGGCCCGGGAAAAAAGCCCAAAATTTTTAAAAAGACTTTTTTCATTATTCCCAATTTATTCTGTCGGGAAAGCTTTTTTTCCCCTCTAAAGGCAGAAGGGCAATAGGGAATTTTTTTGGGTTGTGCTAATTGGAGAAAGTCCTTAACCGTTTGTATTCCCTTCTAGTTTGTTTTTTTTTTTGAAACCTTTCTTGATCCTTGTTTTTTCAATGATGGTTGTTATCACTAGCCTGTTTGCTAAATTTTAAATTTTGATTTTCTGAGTTAAGTAAGGAGATCGGTCTGTAATTGGTCACTTGGTCAAAGGATATTTTCCCGGTTTAGGGATAGTTGATAAAGGTGCCCCCAAGCATTTCCCTTCGGGGGGGGGCACCCTTTTTGCAGAGATAGGAAATTTAAAAAACCCCGATAAAAACGGGGTTAGGTTTTTAATTTAAAAAGGGTTAAAGTACTCGTTTGTTGAGAACCCTCTTGGTTTCCGGGGATTTTTTTAAATTTTAATTGGGCCGGGTTGTAGTTTTAATTTTTAATTGGGGTGGGGTCGGGAAAATTTAAGAAAATGACAGTTTTTCATTGAAAGGGGGAAAAGGGAACGATACTTTTAAACCAAAAAGTTTTCAATTCCTCCTTTTTTTTCCGGTAGAAATTTTTATTGTCCCCGGTTTTTTGATTGTTTTAAAGAGCTGTTTAAAATGCAGGAATTCGTTAGATATTTGTTGTGGGTCACAAAAAAATTTTCCTTTACTAGGGGAGGTTTAAAAAAGGGGTTCTAGGGTTTTGCTTGTGTAACTTTTACTCTTTTCGCGGGGCAGTTTACCAGGTCTATCCCTTGCAAATTGGAAAAATTCCCTTTTAAACCCATTTAGTTGATTCTCATTTTTGTTGTAGATGTTTAAAATTTCTTTGTTTTTTTTTTTGAGTTTTATAGATGTTTTTGGTGTCTTGGGAAAGGGTTTGTTTGAATTGAGTATCTAGGATTTTGATAATTTTTCATAACTCAGTAGTTTTTTGTCCCCCGGGTTTTTTTTTCCCTTTTAGCAATTTGGGTTTTTAAAAAACCCTCTAATGTATGGGTTTTTTGCGCGCCCCCATTTCTATTTCCCCGGGCGGTTTTCAGATGGGATATTAATTTCAAAAATACTTTTTTGAGCTGTTCCCCTTTTTTGGACTTCTTTAGGTGACTTAAGGGAAAAAATTGTTAGGCCCCCCAAGGCGAATGGAAGGGAAGGGGGGAAGCTATCTTTCATAAAATAAAAAAAAAAATTTTGGGGCATGGCTGACCCGTTTTTGTGTCCTATATGAGAATTGATAACGTCTTTCAATTCTTGCCCGTTAAGTTTAAAAAATAAAGAGTCTTGCATGGGGGAAATTTTTTGCTGCTGAGTAAGGGTTTAAAACCAAAACTGTAGGGTGGGGAATATCGCAAGGGTTGTTTGTAAATTTTCTTCTAGAAAGGCTTTTTTAAATTTTAGGAGTATGTCTTGAGCTGACGCTTGGGTTTTATCCTGTGGGTTTTTTCGATTTAAATAATTAAAGTTTTCCACATATTTCTTTTGGGGGCGTTTACCAAAATTGGGGGGCACGCGGGGTTTTTCCCCCGGGATTCCCAAAACACGATCAGGGGAACAGTTTTCGGCCCCAAATTTGAAAAATGAGGGCAGACACAAAGTTCTTTGGGAAATTTCATTAAAGTTCCCAAACAATTTTGACAAAGCAAAGTTACACAATTTTTTAAAACTGTAATCAAAATTTAAAAGCAGGCGCAATAGAGAAGAGAGGGGAAAGGATGTATGCCATAATTTTAGGCAGCTTTTAATTTGGTTTATTTGGGGCCACGTTGTCTCTGGGGGGGAAAAAAATCTTGGGGGTTGCATTAGCCAAAACTTTTAGTGATTTTTTCCGTGTTTTAAATCTTTTTTTCGAAAGAGAAATGATAAGCAGATTTTTACATCCTGGGGGGAAACCGATAACAATTGGTAAAAAATCCTGGCCCTCTTAGCTTCTTCATAATTTTCTGCATCATTTTTGACAAATGGATTCGATTCCATTTTAGCTGAGATGAATTTTTTAAAGGGAACAAAACCTTCTTTTATGTGCAGAATGTGGGAAATCATTTACGAGAAATCAAGTTGGTTAATATGGAGAATTCAACGGAGAAAAGTTGGGGATTTCCAGAAAATAAATATAACCAATTTTGTTAAAACCTCTCTCCTTACATTACAAGATTTCCCTTTGTTTTTTTTTGGTTTTAGAGATCAATTTAGAAAAAAAGGGTTGGTGTGTTTTGGGTGCGACAAAGCTACTTAAAGTGTAGGAAATTTTTATTGAGAGTCCAGGGAAAATGAGTATCGACCTCTGGGATCTAGAATTTGCAGGGTTTAAACCCCTAAAAGTACAAAATCTTTAAAAAGTATTGAAACCCACATTGTTTTATCAACGCTGGTGGAAAGCAGGGGAAAATTTTTTTGTGATTTAAAAATAATTTGTTTCTTTAGGTGCGTTTCCTGCGGATCCCACGCAGGGGGACCTCAAATCTTTTCCCTATAAGGGTCGTTTGAAAGGAGGTTAAATCCTTCAATTAAGTGAATAAACTTAATAGCCTTTAAAAGGTTATGATAATTAGGTAAAAAAATTGAATCACCGTTGTAACGTTGGGTGAAGTATTTGTAAGATTTGTACAGTTTTGGATAAAAACTATTTGGAAAATTTTAACCATGAAAAGGTGTTATAACATACGTCCCGGTAAAAGCAGAAAAGTAATTAAAGAAATTTTAAACTGAACAGGTCTTCCCGCAGGTGGAAATAAAAGAGGGGGAAAGTCCGTTCCCCAATCTACAGAAAATGATAACCGAAAAAATTGAAGCCAAAGGGTTTTCAAAATTTGTTGGGCATCGCGAAAAAAACCCCAAGGATTTGGATCTATCGATAGATCCCCCTACATCAGCGTTTGTGCGGGTTTTAGATTGTTTATTTTTTCGGACCTTAAAGGGTAATGGCTTTGGTTACAGGCCCTTTCTTGTGGTGAGTTGAAAGGGGGTTTAAGGAGATTCCAAAATAGGGGAATACTTTGCTAGAGCTGGGGGGGTACAGGTGGTTGTGGGGACCGTTTTTGGATTTTAAATTGTTTACCGGGAATCCCCACCTTTATTGATGTTGTTTTCTTCGGACTTTAGTAAAGGGTTTTAAAAATCTTTGGTTTAAGTTTTGGGGTCGGGGAGAGATCCGGGAAAGATGTAAATTGGCAAATCTTCGGGAGTGGGTATGGCTCTCAAGGCTTTAGAAACTTTTTAAATTTAAGAAGTGAACTCTAGCATGAATCTCTGGGACCAGTAGCGCAAGGTGCCTGGGTTTTGGGGGCGATGTATTCTATCAATATGTTTTTTGAGAGGATTTGGTTTAAAAACAGCGCAAAGATTGTTAGATAGGGAGAAGGGCATTTTTTCACTTTTTCCCGGCACCCCTCAAATCCTAATTTGTTTTCCTAGATCTATCTTTTAAACGAATTTTTTTGGTCGATAGTCTGCACCTCTTTTCTAATTCCCTTTTGATTTTTTGTGAGTTGTGTGACGTGGGAAAACCTTGCCCCATTTTTTTTTCAACATGGTCAATCTGAGAACGTGATTGTATGTTGCCTTACGTCGATGACCTGTTGAAGTCTCTGTGTAATTTTATTCTAAAGATGCTTTTGAAGGGTGGGCTTCTGTTTTTAAAGGAGTTTTATTGAGCATTTTGGGATTCCCTATCCAGTTCTGGCGGGTGAGGCCGGTGAAAGTGAGAAAAAAAGGGGTTTGGTCTTCAGGGGTTGTGAGTGGAGAGCTGCTGGAAAAATTTAGTAAGTTTCGCAGGCTTAACTTTTGTGTTTTTTTTGAGGTGTCCCTTTTTTTGTGTACGAAAAGGGCCTATATAGGTAGTAAGGTTTTATTTTATTTTTTTTTTTTTATTTTTTTTGTATTCCCCTTTTTCCCTTCTATTGGTATTTTTTGTTTCAGATAGAAAAGTTAAAAGATCTTAAACCTTCAGGATTGCAGAGGTTTATGGAAGGTGTACATGGGAATTTTTACTGCAGAGGGTATTATCGTAGCTTTTTGTATGGTGGTATAGATGGGTGTTACAGGGTGTTTGGTTTCAATGCGGGGGTAGGGTGACCAAAAGGTTTACCCGGTGAGCTTTGTATTGTGTTACTGTATAGGGTGCTACTCTTGGTGGGTTGAAATAAAGATTCTCTTCTAAGAGTAACTGGATTATTATGATTCAAGGAAATAGCTCTTATTTGTTTATTGTGAATCTGTGCCTTAGTGAGAAGATTATATCTCTCTTTTTTTTTTTTTTTCCTTTATCTGTATGCACAAACTGGTAGGGGGGTATATGTGCTGTAGAACACCGTTAGGCAGATTGTGTAATTGAGACTTTTTTTGATGCTATATCACAAAGGGTATGCAATTCTGTTTTTATCAAAAGAGGAATGTTTTAAGATGGGTTAAACTCAGATTATCAAATTTTTTGGGGAGATAGAGTGAAGGTATAGAGTTCACTGAGGTGATGATGTGCAGCTCCCTACCAGAAGCATTTGCACTTGCAGTACAGGAGGGAGTAGCTCTAGCTAGGTTCTTGTAAGATGGTAACTGCTACAGCTAGAGAGAAGCACTTTCACATGCCTTTATGTCTCTTTTTCTTTATGTAGATAATAGGGAGCTGCTTCTTAATAGGGTGTGAGTTTTCCTCATCAGTAGAATATGGCCCAGTCGTTCAATAGGCACCTTACAGCAGCAAGATGGCGTCTGTTATTTTATTAGATAAATGCCAGCAGACCTGGGGCTTAGGACACTTGCTAATGCTGCCAAAGAACTGAGCGACGGCTCGATCACAGTACAGGTGGCAGCCTGCGCAGCACGGCCTCTCCCAGCGGCAAGCCAAGGGATCAGTGTATTTACACAGGGTTCCTCTGATCCGTCAGCCGAATTTTAAACAAAATGGCGCTTCGCGCCGGTACCTGTAGGGTGCCGTGTGGCCGGGGCATGGCTTCAGACGTCTCAGCAGCTGCTGGGTGGTCGGCAGAGCTGTGGAGAAGAGCGCGGCAGGCAGATATTGCTTCTCCCTTAATCTGCGGCAGCTCAGTCAAAGCCGGCAGCATTTGGACAGAATCCGTCCATGGTAGGAGAGGGCGCGCTGAAATGGCCGCGGTCCCGCCAAAGAGATGCAGGCCGTCTACCACAGACCTCGGAACTCCGGTTCAGAGAGGGGCAGAGGAGCGTGTGTAGGCTCTAGCTGATCCTTACAGGTGTCCACAGGTGATGGAGCGATCCAAGGGCTTATTCAAGCACTGCAGGGGTTTGGGTGAGCCGGTTTTTAGTAGTCCTGAACTGGAGCTCTCTCTGATGAGTCCTTCTACATGCTCGGTCAGGCCACGCCCCCCAATTTGTATATTTTTTTATGTTTTACTGCTTTTACACAATAAAAACACTTTTATTCAAAAAGGAAAACACGTTTTTGCATCGCCATAGTTGGGGAGCCCATAACTTTTTTATTTTTCTGTGTACGGAGCTGTGTAGGGGCTTGTTTTTTGCGGAAAGAGTTGACGTTTTTATTGGTATAATTTTTGGGGGGACAAGAATTTTTGATCAGTTTTAAATCCGTTTTTTGCAAGGCAGGGTGAAGAAAATACTGCTATCCTTGTAGTGTTTTTTTATTTTTATTTTTAACAGCGCTCACCGTGCAGTATCCATGACCAGTTAGCTTTACTCTCTGGGTCGATACAATTACGGCGATACCCTATTTATATAGTTTTTTAAATTTTGAAGCACTTTAAAAAAAAAAAGTGTTTTTATTGTGTTAAATAATATTTATGCATCGCTGTCTTCTGAGAGCCATAACTTTCTTATTTTTCCGTATACAGAGACGTGTATGGACTTTTTTTTTGCGGGATGAACTGAAGTTTTAATTGGTATAACTTTGGCATCTATATGAGTTTTTGATCGCTTTTTATTCCATTTTATGTGCTGCAGGATGTACAAAAATCGCAATTCTGTGACTGTTTTTTGTTTTTGTTTTTTACGGCGTTCACCGTACGGGTTAATTAACATGACAGATTTATAGGGTGGGTCGTTACGCACGCGGCGATACCAAATATGGGTACTTTATTTATTTTTGATCTTTTTTGGGGCGATTGGCGTTTGTAAAGGGGAAAAGGGCGGTGTACGTGTTTTTATTTTATTTTTTGTGTTTGTGTTTTACTTTTTTTTCACTTTTGACATTTATTTTTACTTTTTTTCACTTTTTTTCACTTTATCTTCTAACAGCAATCATCAGATTGCTGTTAGAATGCAGACCAGTGCACAGTATCAGTACTGTGTACTGGTCGCCATGACAACGCCTGTTATCATGCCCACAATGCATTGGGGGCTTGGTGCCGTCACCGATGACCCCGGGAAGTGCCGTTCACTTCCCTAGATCATCTGCGAGGAGATCGGTGCCGCACTACAGTGCGGCAGCCGCCGGGAGCAGGCAGGAGGAGCTCACTCCTCCTGCCTGCGGCTTTATTATCGCAGCCATGACAGGCTGCGGTAATGAAGCGGTAGTCACCCCCGGCCGGAGCCCACTCCGGCCGGGGGTGATACGGCATGCGGCCAGCTATTGCAATGTCTACACTAAGTCTTGGTGAACTTTATCCAGTATTCTTTATAGAGCTTGTCTATTTGTATAATACAAGATATTTTTGGCACCTTTCAATTCACCTGTGGTGACTATAAAATTGCTGGATTCAAATTTAAGTGCAAGGTGGATATATCAACAAAAGTGGAATGGGCAAAATTGAAAATGAACACCTATCTGAAATGTATACTGATAATAAAAGTGGAGTTTTGCATCTAACAAAGAGACCTGCAGTTACTAGAAAAGATGTGTATCCTATAAGTTCAGGCTGCCCAATATCCAGGAAATATTTCAATAGAAAACTGTTAATAATAAAGCTATTGCAATGTCTACACTAAGTCTTGGTGAACTTTATCCAGTATTCTTTATAGAGCTTGTCTGTGTTCGCCCGCGGGGGCCCCCCCTCCGCTCCCCCCCGTGACTTTACAGCAGTAGATGCTCCTTTAAAATTCTCTACCTAACTACATAAAATCTTCCAATCTCTAATCTAACTAAATTGTAAGGATCACAGCTAATAGTAGAGGTTTCTCTGTGAAGAAATATAATAATTTCGCTGAGCTGTTTGGCCACAGGCAGAGCGCACGTCCTTCTGCTCTGAGACGCTGGGAGACACTGAGGCTGAACAGGAAACGCTGTTCTATGTAAAACGAGGTCATGTGATTTTTCCAGCCAATCGCAACCATACACATCCCAGTCATGACGTCGCACACACATCTCACCCTGCTCTATTCTGTAATCTGATTTGCTGGCCGCCAAAATTACAGGAAGCGCCGAAAAAGGCGCGATCTTAATAGATGATGCACAGATTTTAACCTAAATTATCGCATGATCTAAAAAAATCCGATCACCATAAAAACTGTGCCGATTTCAACTTTGTCGATAATAATCGCTCAACACTAATTGTGACCAAATTCATAGAAATGTCTGGCTACAGATGTTTCACCAAATTTTCTATTTTCTGTATCATTATCTTTTTTACCTGATTTTTCCATCCTAGTTTTAAATAATTTTATTTGTGATCTGTGCTCATTAATTCTCACTCGTGCTGGTCTAGATGTTTGGCCAATATATGCTTTCCCACACGGGCGTTTAAGCATATATATGACGTTGCTGGAATTACGAGTGAAATTTTTTTTTATGTATATCGGATAGCCTTTCATTGTATGAGATATTTTATCCCCTTTTATTATTAGATTGCAATTTTGACACGCAAGACATCCAAATGTTCCTGTCCTCTGTGTTCCCAATACATTTTGTTCCTTTTTTGATTTATACTGTAAATCTGATCTTATGAGCACATTACTTATACTCTTTCCTTTCTGATATATGAATCTAGGGGGTTCTGTAAACAGATGTCCAAATTTCAGATCTATCTGTAATATATGCCATGCTTTTAAAATACTTTTCTTTATTATTTGGGCATGATGGTCATATGTGGTGATGTAACTTATTCTTTGATCTTTTTGTCTGTTTTTTTGTTTACGTGCCTCTTCCCTAATTAGCTTTCCTATTTCATCTCCTATCTTTTTTAATGTTGTTGTATTATATCCTCTATCAGTGAATTTTTGAATTAGTTTTTGTTTGTTTTTCAGGCAGACCGATTGTCTCGGGGGTATCATCCATATTATACCCTCTTGCGATATATGTGGATAGTTTTTTTACAACCGATAGTTAAAACCCTCCCTAGATGCTTAAGAGATACGAGCGATTTATTACAAAGGTTGGATCAATTAAATATACAAGATGTGACATAAATATGTACCTTAGATGTTAAAAGTCTCTACACGAACATTCCAAATGAGGAAGGAATGGGAATAATTAGAGAAGAACTTATGAAAAATCCTAAATTATCCAATCAAATTATCTCTTTTTTGTCAACATTATTGGAGATTATTTTCACTAAAAATTACTTCAAATTCGGCAATGAATTTTCCTTACAGCGGCAAGGAGTTGCAATGGGCTCTCCAGCCGCCCCCAGTATAGCGAACATATTAATGGCAAACTTGGAAACTAAATTCATAATACATAGTAGTTGGGAAAAATACATAAAAACATGGTTAAGATTTGTGGACTTTGTCCTATTGCTATGGACGGGCACATTAGAAGAATTAAATTTGTTTGTTGAATTCATAAATACAGTACATCCATTAATAAAATTCACGAGTACAATTGATCAGAAATCGATTAATTACCTAGATGTGAATCTCAATATAGAAAATCAAAGGTTGAAGACGAATTTGCATGTGAAGGAGATGGAAAGGAACAACCTTTTACATGCAAAAAGTCAACATGCTCCAAATTTAATAAAAGGAATTCCAAAGGGACAATTCCTGAGGATTAGGAGAATTTGTACATCAGATGAGGATTATGAGAAAAACAAACAAAAACTAATTCAAAAATTCACTGATAGAGGATAAAATACAACAACATTAAAAAAGATAGGAGATGAAATAGGAAAGCTAACTAGGGAAGAGGCACGTAAACAAAAAAACAGACAAAAAGATCAAAGAATAAGTTACATCACCACATATGACCATCATGCCCAAATAATAAAGAAAAGTATTTTAAAAGCATGGCATATATTACAGATAGATCCGAAATTTGGACATCTGTTTACAGAACCCCCTAGATTCATATATCAGAAAGGAAAGAGTATAAGTAATGTGCTCATAAGATCAGATTTACAATATAAATCAAAAAAGGAACAAAATGTATTGGGAACACAGAGGACAGGAACATTTGGATGTCTTGCGTGTCAAAATTGCAATCTAATAATAAAAGGGGATAAAATATCCCATACAATGAAAGGCTATCTGATATACATAAAAAAAATTTCACTCGTAATTCCAGCAACGTCATATATATGCTTAAATGCCCGTGTGGGAAAGCATATATTGGCCAAACATCTAGACCAGCACGAGTGAGAATTAATGAGCACAGATCACAAATAAAATTATTTAAAACTAGGATGGAAAAATCAGGTAAAAAAGATAATGATACAGAAAATAGAAAATTTGGTGAAATATCTGTAGCCAGACATTTCTATGAATTTGGTCACAATGTATGCGATCTAAAATGGTGTATTTTAGAAAAAGTGGAAACAAAAGATAGACGTACATTGAAATGTAAACTGTTACAAAGAGAGGTTTACTGGATCTACAAAATGCAAACACTGACACCTAATGGCCTGAATGAAGAATGTAACTCGAATGTTTATACCTGAATCCTAGTCGGATAATTATGCCGCTATGTGATGTAACCTAGGTATGCTACTAAAAGATATCGAATGTAACGAACAAAATGTTAATAATATATATGTTTGAGATATTGAAACATACCGCTTGCTTTTAACTATCACTGTTTTTAATAATACGAATGTAGATTAAGGTGTGTAGAAACTACATATAAGAGATGTATTGTATGGTTACCTCTATGCTTGACGAAGGGAGTGTGTAGTTCCCGAAACGTTGCAAGACGTAGCGTTGCCTGAGAGGAGAGGTGTTGAGGAAGGCTCTCACAGCATGGACGCTGACTAAAACAAGTCTGATACGGACTGGATCTCCTATGCCTAAACGCAGTGTAAAGGAGTGACTACAATGAACAACCAGGTGAATGAACTCTTGAATAAGTAAAAATATGGTGTGAAATTCGCTTACACCTACATTCAAGTTTTTTATATAAAGTTTGAATAAAGCTGTACGTTTAATATTACGGAGGATTGCCGTGTATATATACCGTTAGCAATAGGATTTGTGGCATGTTGATTAGCAGGTGGGTGCCTGCAGCTACGGTATAACCTGGGTTGTTCATTAACAAAGGTGCGTTGCTGAATGAATATACGGTAATGACCCGACCCTGCTTTCTTTATAGTGGAGCAACTGCAGGCTATGTGTGCAGCTGCCAACTCTATGCGGCTGGATTACCGCGGCCGCGCAGAGTAGATGCCAATCGCCCGGACTAAAGTCAACAGGCAGTCGGCATCAGGTGTAGCCCAGGGCCGTTGATCGGCAGAGCATGCGTTATGGCCCGGTGCCGGTCTGCGGCCCAGCGGTTGTGGACCCCTGGTGTGGAGGTAGTGACGTCCGTATAGTTAAAAAAAATAGTTTTTTCTAGTTAGAAGTAAATAAAAAAATGTAGCCAGTTAGTTTTTCAAGCTTTTTTTTACCGTTAGTGATCAGGCAGTATTTTTTACTGACGGACGTTCAGCAGTGTTATTATTTGCTGACACTTGTTCAGTCATTTTTTTTGTAAACTAGCTAGTACTTTTTCATACTACTAAATTTTTTTAATCAAATTTTATAGCGTTAGGCTAAGTTTGCAACAACGGACGCGTAGTCTATTATTTTTACTAATATTAATTTGGTGATTTTTTTTTTCTTACGGTACTTTTTTCATTTTTTTTTGTCCAACAAAAAAATAAAATTCCCCCAACACGTGCCCTAAATATTAAAAAACCCCTCCACTTGAGAACATTTTTAAAACAAAACACATGTTAAAAACAAGTTTACCCCCCCAAATTTTTTTTTTAACACATAAAAGGTTTTAAAGCTCATACATTCTACACCCCCCCAAAATTTCCAAGCTCCAAAAAAAGATGTCCCCATTTTCCCCCAGGGGACGTGCTAAAGGGGGAGGGGGTTTTTCCGGGCCTCAGATAGAGATTCCTGCCAGTGATGCGAACGGGGGATTTATTGCGTTCCCCTTTTGCCCTGAACCCTTTCTGCTAATAAAAGGTCCTTCCCTTGGATGCCCCCATGTGTAAATTTAGGTGATCCAAGGGAAATCCTGCTCCAATAATTACCAGCCACAAATCCCTGCCCTTTGTGGCCCCCCTGGAGTCGGTATCGACACTACAGGCCTCACTAAATAGATTTTTTTTTAAAATATTTTTCTCTAAAGGATTTTGGAAAATTCAGGGTTGGCACAAAACCAATCTCTTGCCCCGTATTTTTTTGGGCCCCAAACCCCATGTCCCTCATTTTGCAGGGGGGACCCCCCCCTGGATGCCGGGAGAGATATAAAAATTATTAAGCATATGGGGGCCCCCGGAAGAAGCCCAGGGCCCGGGAGTATTGGAACTTTATATTTTTTACAGTGCACCCAATTTCCCCCCATGCCCTGTGGGGCTGCTTTGACCCAAATTTTCAAAGATTTTTGCATTAGCGGAAAAATTCACTGTCCCCCCCCCTTTATGAACCACCTAGACCGCCAATTTTTTTTGCCCTCTATCCCTGGAAAAAGATTTGTGTGGAAGTCCCCCTTTTCATTTCAAGGGGACCTTTTTAAATTTTCCCCCAGTACCTGCCCAGCAAAAGAGCGCAGGAAGGGATTAAAAAAAAACAAGCGGGGCGAGAGGGCCTCTGGGTACACCCCCAGCGTCAGGGTTTACCAAAGGGAAAAACAGCAAAAAAAGTACCCCCAGAATGCTCCCCTTCCCCAAAAATAAGGGAAAATTTGTGTGGAATTTTGGGTCACCCATTGCTGGGTAAAGGGGGTTCCCCCTGTACGTGGTTTAAATTTTACAAAAAAGCATTCCACACAACAGCAGCCTGTGGGACATGTCTTAATTTGAGGGGAAATCCCAAAAACCTTTTTTTTGTTCAAAAGCTCTCAAGGGGGAAAGCAGGGTTTTAAATTCCCTGATGACCCAAAGGGCAAGAGGAGGTTTTTGTATTGACCACAAGGGCCCGGGGCCCCGCAATCCCCCTGCCCATGACAAATTAAACCCGGACTTTCCCCCCAAAACCCCTTTATTAGGATTGAATGATTTCATGGGGGGTTAAAAAGTCGGACCAGATTTCTGAAGCCGTACATGGAAAACCAAGGGGGCGGTTTCAAGAAGCTGGCCCTGCACATTGTGCAGATGGGTTTTTACAAGGCTTTTTTTTCTCTTCTGTTTTTTCAGGCCAAGCAGGGGCGGTTATTACCTTCCAAGTGAAAGGGAAAAAAAGGGCTGGTTTTAAAAGGGAACCAGGGGGAAAAGGCCACAGCACTTCTGGGTTTTGACCCCCTGTTTTTTACCCGGGGGGGCATTTTCCCCCAAAGAAAAAAACCCCTCCACTGGTAAAAAAGGGGAAAGGGCAAAAAAAATGCAAGTGTGATACAAAAGGGGAAAAGACACAACTTTTCCCGTGTGGGGACCCGCCCTGTTAGCCCCCCTCTGGGGAAAACAGAAGCTTCACACTGCACCGCTCCTCCAGGGGTTACTGGCTGTTGCTTTCTTTTATATCTTTTATCTGCAACCCTTCCCTGGGAAACACCGAACCTTTCATTGATTGTATTTGCGGGAAAGGGGCCGGGAAAAATGGCAGGTTTTTAATTTTTCCCTTTTTTTTCCGGGCCCCTTTTTAATGCCCCTTTTTCCAAATTTAAAAAGGGGCCTTTTGGGGAAATTTAAATTTTCTAAATTTGGGGGAAAAAAACCCCCCCTTTTTTCCCCCCGGGTCCCAAATTTTTTTAATTACCACCCCCCTTTAAAGGTTTTCCTTTTGAAGGGGCCGTGGAACTTTTCTTTTAAAATTTGGGGGTTTTTAACCCCTTTTTTTTTTGGGTGAAAATTTTTTCATAATTTTTTTTAGGTTTTCCAAAATTTTTTCCAGTTATTTTGGAGCCAAATTTTAACCCCCCGCCCCACCTTTGCCCTTTTTTGGGTAATTTTTTTAGGGGGGGAAAATAAACCGGTTGGGGCCCCGGCCCTTCCCCCCAAATGGGCCGTGAAGGGTAGGGGGGGCCCAGCCCAAATTCTTTTTGTTGGGGACAAATGTGGAGGGTGTGACCCCTTAGGGGGAAACCAGTGGAGACTTTGGCCCCAGAAATTGAAAAGTTTAAATTTTTTCCCCCTTTCACAAAGGGAAAGTCCCGGGGTTTTTGTAAAAAGGGGCGGGAAAAATACGGGGAAAATTTTGTTTTCACCTTATACCTTAAATTTAAATTTAAATATAAAAAAAATCAAATGTGGGGCAAAAAGCCCCATATACCCCCAGGGTGAAATTTTCTGATGGGGGTTTGTTTCCCAAAAAAGGGGGGCACTTTTTGGGTTTTTTTTCCCCTTTTTCTGGAACTTGGCGTGGGGCTCTACAATGCAACATGAGGGCCCAGCCAATCCAGCTTTATTTTGCATCCCAAAGCCAAATAGTGCTCCTTTCCCCTTTCAGACCACCACGTGGGGCCCCCAAAATTAACTTTTTTGACCCAATGGGGTTTTTTCCTTTTTCAGAAAAGTTGGGGGGAAAAGGGTTTTGGGGTGTTTTTTTCCCTCCATTTTTGTGAAAATGAAATATTTGAGAATAATGATACATTTGGAGGGAAAAACTATATTTTTTTCTTTTTTTACTACCTGATTCTAAAAAATTCTGTGAAAAGCCTGAGGGTTCAAAATGCACACTATACCCCTAGATGAATTCATTGAGAGATGTAGTTTAAAAAATAGGGTCACTTTTGGGGGATTTCCTCTGGAACCTGGGGGGCTCTACTCATGTAACATGAGGGCCTCCAACCAATCCCGCTTATTCTGCATTCCCAAAGCCAAATCGTGCTCCTTCCCTTCTGAGACTCACCACGTGCCTGAAACCTACTTTATGACCACATATGGTGTATTGTCACACTCAGAACAAATTGCCTAGCAGGTTTTGGGGTGCTTTTTCTTGTACTTTCCTTGTGACCATGAAACATTTGCGGCAAAATACTGAATTTATAGGAAAAAACTAAATTTTTTATAATTTTCTTTACCACAAGCATGACACTAACCCTCTGTCACTATTACCCAGGTACCCAACGCACCAAGGCACTGGAAAGAGCCAGGAAACCGTCATGGTCTGCTTCTAGGGCGGCTCCAGGCTGGTATTTTTAGGGTGGGAAATGCCAATATTCATTGAGCTTCACATCTTAATAATATCATCTGCAGCTGCAACCTTGGCTTTTTTATCCTTTATTAAAAATCTAACAAGAACAAATTATTTAAAAAATATGCTGTGGAATCCCCCATATTCCATAACCAGCCAAGGTAAAACCAACAGCTGCAGCCTGATACTATCGGAATGGGAAGGTCCATTGATACTGGTCCCTTCCCATTCAAAAAATAGCAGCCCACAGCCACCCCAGAAGGGGACCATCACATCAGAGGGTTAGCTTCTGACGGTTACATGGCTCTCCCTAGTACCCCTGGTTCATTGTGTACTGGGGTAATAGTGACACAGTATAACTAGACGTATCAAGTGTCTTTGTACCCTTTTTGTATCATCCGAAAGAAATTTCTGAAAGCCTCGTTCTCTCGCAGCAAACAGTGTGGAAAATATCTGACTTATCCCGTTAAGAATGGATGTAATAAAGATTAGTTTAAACACAATATCGGGTGAGCTTTATAAGGATGTAATAAATAGAACAGATTATAAAGTTTTCCAAAAATCATCAACTTGACAGTTAGTGTCAGCCTTGAGGTGCCAAAAACACCTGTCTGTCACATCCCTCTATTACTATCACTGGAAGAAAATGAAAAAGACAGAAAAGAAATAGATGCAACACTGGTCTGACGTAGTCCAAAAGGGAAACCTGTAAAAAAAATACAGAAACCCTACATATGGTGCAGTACCCAGCTTTCCTGGAAGATAAAAACCTAT
>JAODAL010066501.1:0-17726 GCA_025379985.1 Phyllomedusa bahiana | reverse complement strand
TTGGTTTGTATTTCAAAACTCAGATCAAAAAAAAGCAAAGGAACACAAGAAGGAGAGAGAGTTTTTTTTTTGGGATTTTAAGCATTGTCTGGAAATAAATCTTTAAATTTCCCTAAACTTTTTCCATTCGCCAACATTATATCTTTACCAAATAATTGACAATTTAAGGCTTGCCCGGGGGGCCCGGGGCCCGCTGTCCCCCGCGCCCCACATCCCCGCCGCAGGGGGTCGGGCCGGCGGCTGCGGGGCCCCGCAACCCCCCCTCTGCGCCCGCGCCGCCCCCCTTTAGGCCGCGCTCCAGTGAACGGGCCCCTACCTGTCCCGGCCGTCGGCCGGGCCGCCGTTTAAAGGCGCGCGCGCCCGGTTTTTCAAATTTAAAAAGGCCATGTCCCGAAATTGGTTATTGGGGGCGCTGGTCCTATTTAGGTATCCGCCCCCCAGTACTTCCTGCCAGCTTTTTGGGTTTTTTTGGTTGAGTTTGGGTTTCCGTTTTGATTCCCCGGACCAGTCCCCTTGCTTACGTTTCCGACCTTGCCTGTTTGCCGCCTCCCCTACCGTTCCCCGTTTTTGTACAAACCCTTGCTGCCTCCCCTTACCTTTGCCTGTCCCGCCCGCCTCCGGTTTAACTTTCCCTGTACCACCTGAACCCCCCCCCATCGCAAAAAAGTCACTCGGGGGAAACACCTGGTACCCACGCCGCAAAAGCCCCACCCCGTTTTTGGGGCGGGCTCGGGTAAAAAACCGGGGGCTACTTAACCCGTTCCCTGGCGGGGTTTTGCTATCTCGCTTGCAGGGGCCCAGCGGTTTCCACCCCTCCATTACGTCGACTGGCCGGATTCCCCCGGGGGTTTACCCTCCCTGATCTCCGGGAAAACATCACACAGCTGTCGCCCAGCAGAGTCAAACATCACCAGTTTGGGGCCATGTGCGAACCTGGCGACTCGTCTGCCCCCATCGGCACCGCCTCTGCACCGCACCGTTGCTCCGCATATTGCTCACCTGCTTTCGGTTAGGACCGTCTCTGCATCGCCACCCCCTCACGCTACGAGGAGACCCCAAAAGTGCCGGGGGTTCATCACCATGTCCCCACCCACCTCGAAATGATGGGGACCAAATTCCCTACAGAGGAGCCAAGGGGGCCTTCATAATCACCCTTGTCGGGGAGAACCCTTTGGCTTGGGCATCCCTCTAGGGATGGGGGGGGATCCCCTGACCGGGGGACCTCCAAACGTTCCCCCCGGGGGTTCCGCACCGCTTTGGGGAACCTGGCTTTTTCGGCGGCCGCAGGCGCTCCGGTCCGTCAGGGCGACACCCCCCGGGGGTTCATTTTCGGTGCATTTTTCGCACCTCGCTTCGGGCGGACGGAAAAACAAGCATTGGTGGCGACATTTTGGAAAAGGCCTCTGGGGGCAATCAGGAGGCTCGCCCTCCGGGTTTTACCAAACTCCCTTTTGGAGACCAATCCTTTTGGCCACCCGAGGATTTCCCTTCGCCAAAAGGGCAACAAGAGCTCCCCTGCAAGGGGAAAACCCGTCCGTCCACCCCGTCCCCCTCGCGGGCCCCCCCAAATTCCCAGCGTTTCACCCTTCCTCCTCCAACCCTCTGAAGAGGAACCAACAGGGGAGACCCACCGTCCCAAGGAACGTTCCGGGCGAGTTCTGAAAAGCTCTGCTTCTATTGTGGCGGTTCGGGCCATTTCATTGGGGAAAACTGTCCGGTGCGCCCGGAAACTTCCGCACCTGGGCCCCGAAAAAGGGCAACCCTAGGTGTCAGAACGGCCTCTCCCCTCTGCTTGCCCACATATTGGTGCTTCTCCGGACAGCCCCTTTCAGGCCACCGCCTTTATCGACTCAGGATCGGCAGGAAAATTCATAAGTCCGAACTTGTGCCCGGGTTTCGTCTCCCGGTGATCCGTGGCAGAAACCTTTGTTCGTCCTCGGCAGGGGCGATGCCTTAAGGAGCACCCCCCTCCCGGCCCCCCTCTTCTTGCAAATTGGGGCCTTCCAAAAGGGAAACGTTGAAACACTAGTCCTCCCTCGTCCCCTCGAAATCCTTCGGGGCCCCCTTGGCTGCAGGACCATACCCCGATTTGGATTGGACACAGTAAAATGCTTTGGGGTTCGCGTGTCCCTCTCGTTCCCCCGTCTAAGCCGCAACTCGTCCTCAAGTTCTCCCGGAAGTCGCCAAACCTCCCCCCGGTCTACCTTCGCCTTACTGGGACTTGCGTTCTTTTTCGGAGAGCCAGGCGAGACCCCTTCCCCCACCCCGGGCCTTTTGATTGTCCCTTTGACCTGAAACCCTGGCTGTACTCCCCCCAGAGGCCCGGGTTTTACCCTCTCTCCGCCCCGGAACTAAGGCGTTTTTGAGTACGTCAGGAGAACCTCCGCAAAGGATTCCCCTATTCCTCGTCTCCGGCGGGACCCGGTCTTCTTCGGGAAAAAAAGGGGACGGTCTCCCCGGGCCCGCTCGACTATGGGGGCCTGAATAAAATTACCAAAAAAAACCGCTCCCCCGGTTCCCCTTTAAAAACCCCGAACTTTTTTGACCGCCTGGTGGGGCGAAAAATTTTCAAAACTGGATCTACGCGGGGTAAAAATTAATCCGCATTAGGAAGGGTGAGAATGAAAACGGCATTTAATCCACGGGACGGCCCATTTTGGTATTTGGTTAGCCATTCGGTCTCTGCAACGCCCCCCCTGTTTTTCAGAACTTGTTAATGGCCCTTTCGGGACCTACTCTATGTTGTGTAATCGTTACGGGGCGTATTTCTTTCCCCCCGATCTGGGAATTCGCCCCAGTCCGCCGGGGTCCTCACGATCCGCACTCACGCTCTTTCCCAAAGCCGAAAAGTGCCTCTTTGAACGTCCCCGCTACCCTTCTTAGGGTACATCGCTCTGATGGGGGTCTCCGGAGGGACCCCCCCCAAAGCTCCCGCGGTGTTGCTGTCCCCCAACCGGTGGCCTTCGGGCCATTCAACGTTTTCGGGGATTTGCAAATTTAATAGGCAATTCATCCCCCATTCTACACTGGTGGCCCCCTTTGGGTGGCCCTGACTAGGAAGAATGCCAATTCCAAACCCTGGCCCCCAGAGGCCCAAAAGCCTTAAACCGGTCAAAGCGGACTGTTCGGCTCCGGTTTTTTCCTCCAGCCCCCCAAACGCCCGTTTTTTGGAAGTGGAGCTTATCAGTCGGCGCGGGTGGGGTCCTTGCAGAGTCCCCAGCGGAAAGCTACATCCCTTTGGGGTTTTTTTCCCAAGACATTTTCTCCTGCCGGAAAAAAACAAAAACCCATTGGGATCGTAAATTACGGCCTTTAAGCTGGCTCTTGAAGAATGGCGTCACCTTCTGGGGGGGGCTCGCCACCTTTTGACATTTTACAGACCACAAAAATTTCCCCTATATCTTTATCGGCCAGCGCCTGAATCCCCCGGGGAACTAGGTGGGCTTTTTTTTTTTTCCCGTTTTGACTTTCCGGTACATTTTCGGCCGCCGAAAAAAACCTCAGAGCTGAGCTCATCCCGTTCCTCGGATACAGTGGGGGCTCAGCCCCCTCCCCCGCACATTGCCCCCCCAGCGACTCTCACGGCTGCCCCCTGGACCTCCAGCACCACCTCCCGGGAAGAATTGTGCACCTGCCTTTTCGCCTTAAATCCTGAGTGGGGGCACTCTTTCATATGGCTGGGACCCCGGATGCATTAGGTCGCTTCAATTTTTTATCCCGATATTACTGGTGGCCTACCTTGCTCAGGGCATGAGAGACTTTGTTCTGACCTTCACCTCCTGTGCCCGTAATAAGGTTTTCCCGCCTCAACCCCCAGGTCTCTTCAGCCCCTCCTGTGCCAAAAAAAACCCCGGGCCCATGTAGCCATGGACTTTTATTAGGGCCTCCCCCCCGCCCCCCCCGGGGTAACACGGGCACTGGGTTTTACCCACCTTTTTTTTCCAAAATTTGGGCCCCCTTTTTTCCCACTGCCTGGGTTACCCCTGCCCCCCAATGGCCCAACATTTTTTTTGTCAGTTTTCCTCTCACGGTCCCCCTTTACATATTGTCTCTGATGGGGGGTCCAATTTATTGCTAAATTTTGGGGGTTTTTGGGTCAATTGCAGGGCCAGTTAGACTTTTCTTTGCATACCACCCCCAGCTAATGGGGAGGTTGAGAGGGTCAACCAGGTGTTTTGGGACCTACCTGAGGTTTTGTGTCCGCCCGTCAGGATAACTGGTCTTCTTTTCCCCGGGCGGAGTTTTTATAAACCTTTTGATTTCGGGATCCGCGGGGGCCCCCCCCTTTTTTGTTGTTTTTGGGGCACACCCCGCCCACCTCTTTCCCCCCTTCTAACCTGTGATGTCCCCCCGTGGACCCAAGTAAGGGACATCAAGGGTTTATGGCAGCTTTACACAAGGGCCCTTTTCGGCTTTTTTTCCCCCACAAAGTCCAGGCTGAAGATACCGTTTTGGGCTCCGCCCCATTTGAGCCCGGCGATAAGGTTTGGCTATCCAGCAAATATATTCGCTTTTTGGGTGCCTAGTACAATTTGGGCCTAAATATGTGGGCCCTTGAGGTCCAACGTCTAAACCCGGGTCCTACAAGCCCGCCGCCCCTACCCCCGCGATCCCAAACCCTTCCATGTCTCTCTCCTCAACCGGGGGGCTGAATCGCTTCTCCCGTGGGCCTTCTCGCCTTTTCCTTGGCCAACTCTGATAACATCTTTGAGGTCAAAGGAGGGTTGGCACAGAAGACATGAGGGGGACGGTTTTTTCATTTACTGGAAGGGGTTGGGGGCCGGAGGAGCGGTGGGGAACCCGGGACCAAATTCTCCTGACCCCCTCTAAGGGTTTCTAAAAAAAGAGGGGGAGCCCCAGGGGGGGGTACTGTCACGGGGGGGCGCGGGCTCCGGCCCCCCGCGACCCATCCCCGCCGCAGGGGGTTGGGCGCCGGGCTGCGGGGGCCCCCGACCCCCCTTGCTGCCCCTCGGGCCGCCCTCTTACCCCCGCGCTCCAGTGAACCCCCCTGCCCCGTCCCGGCCGTCGCGCGCTGGCCCCCCGTTAAGGCGCGCGCGCGCCGGTTTCTCTAAATTTTAAAGGGGCCGGTCCCGATAATTGGTTTTTTTGTCGGGCGCGGCCTTTTAATTTTTCCGCCCCCCATACTTCCTGCCGTCTGTTTGGGGTGTTTTTGGTGTGTTAGAGGTATTGGAGTTCCCGTATTGATTCCCGGTACCGTCCGCTTGTTACTTTTTCCCGACCTTTCCTTTTGCCGCCCGCCGACCGTCCCGCCCGTCTCTGCTACAACCTTGCTCCTGCCCTGACCTCTGCCCGTCCCCGATAAAGCCTCCGGGTTACGTTTCTGTCCCCCGCTTACCCCCCCCGCCATCGCAAGTAAGTCACTCCGGGGTAACGACCTGGTAGCCCACCCGAGCAATCCACCCGCTTTGGGGGGGGTTGGTAAAACCCCGGGGGGTACTTAGACTCCGTTCCCTGGCGTGGTTTGCTATCAACTTGCATTGGGCCCCCGGTTCCACTCCTCTGTTACCATGTCTAACAGAAGGTTTCCCCTGGATATTCGGTTTGGTTTTAGTATTTTAGAAACCCCAGAAAATCCCACGGAAAAGCCGCCACAAGACTTTAATACAAAAAGACTGGATCACACGACATTTTTTTCTTCAATCGTTTTCCAATGCGCCCCGGGGCCGGGGGGTTTTAGGAAAATTGTAGAATCCGTCGGAGCCCGGCAAAAAAATTTACTAGAAGTCATGTAAGACGCCACAGGGGTTTTTTGGGTGGTTTTGCCCGGTTTTCCCCTGAAAAAAACCCCATGTTTTAAACAAGGCATTGAATTATGCAAAAATTTAAAAAAATGAAACTGTCGGAAAAACTGCTAAAAAACAACAAAAACCTCAAATCATTTTTTAATCATTTTTATTTCTTTTTTAAAAATCAAAAATTTTCCCTACTTTCATTGTATTTTGTGCATTGCCCTTAACTGAGGATTTGGGTCAAAGTTTTATGCTTTCCCCAAGCTTTTTTCACAATAGTTGGTAGGAATTTTTGGCCCTTTCCCCCTGACAGAACTGGGGGTAACTGATACCCAAAATTTTCAATTTTTTAGCTAAAATGGCAAAAGTGAGTGTTTGAATTGAATTTTTTTTTCTATTTCGCAAACTTTTTTTTTTTTTTTTTTACTTTTACAATTATCGCCCTAGAGGCTTGCATGAAATTCTTAATCTCTTTTCCTACAACAGCTACTAATGTTGTATTTGGGGGTTCTCATTCATTTTCTTTTTCTTATTGAATAGGTGTACTAACATGGTGCAAAAGGTCCCCCCTTAGGACTCGGGACGAAGGAAATGAATTGAAAGAAATTTCAGGTTAGCGTCAGGTGCCACAATGGACTACGTCCCCACTTGCTTATCATTTAGACACATTGGGCGACATTGTATGAAAGGGTTTTCACCCTTTTTTGGCGTTTCAATGCACACCCAACGAGCCGGCTACGATGTCTAATGCACCTATAGAATGTGTTTTGGAAAATTGTTTCGTAAGATCAACACATTCTAATGTGCCTAACATGAGGCGGTGTTCTGGGGGCGTCCTGGGGGCGTCGCACCACCCCCTCGTAATATTAGACACATCTATGAATGTGGTTCTGCAAAACTAGGCGCATTAATGCTCGGACAGGCAGACCTATCTCAATGTGGGTTTGCCCAGCCTGAGGAGTCGAAGTGAAGTGGATTTTTCTGTAAGGGCAAAAATGTCCAATATTTCTCAACTTACACCCAATAAACAATAAAAAGTAGTTTATTATAATTATCAAACTGTATAAAATTCTATTATTTAAATTTAATTACAATATTAAAAATATTAATTAAAAATGATCATATAAATTAATATAAAATATATAATATTCTCAAAATATAAAAATATCTCCTATAAAATGTTTTTTAAAATTAATAGAATCTAAAACAAATTTTACATTTAAAAACCCACTGATGTTGTTGTTCAGATTTTTATATATTTAAAATTTTTACTACATTAAATTTTTAATTTATTTTTGCTGTTCTCCCCCTTTTAAATTTCCCATACAGCAAGAGCCAGGCCCACCACAGGTATTGCTGGGACCTGTGGTCCCCCAAAGCAGGATCACAGTACCATAGTTTCTATTCACTGACATGCTATTCTAATGATTTCTCTTATTTCCTGCCTGTCTATAACCTTAATACATTTTTGGGGTGCATTATTTTATGTGCCTAAGTTTCATAATGCGCCTTTAAAAAATTGGGCGAGGGCGGGGAACTTTACACACCATTTATGAACACACAAAAACCTCTTTCATACATCAGGCTCATTATTCACTGAAAATGAGACATGACAATTCACTTCGACGCGCCTTCCTTCATACATGCGCCCCTTTGTCATGCTTACAGCAGCATCTAAATGGTTAAGTGGCCAGGATCGGAGCTGCCTCAGATCTCGGCCACTAGTGACAGTTCCCGGCTGTAAGTAGCGGGTACCATCCATGTAGAGAGCAGGCTTAGTGAGTGAGCCTGCTTCATACAACATTCATGTAACCTTACACCACAGGGCATGAAGAGTTTACCATGGATAACCAGTAAGTACACATACAAACGTGTGTATGCAGTGTCATACTGGAGATACTAGGGCCCACCCGTGGCATTTCATTCTGTGGGCCCATCTGAGAAGGCGTTTATGGGGGCCACCAGTGGAGCTGATTCTAGGGACCACCCTACAGCTACTGTGCATGACTCTTACACTCTGCCTCTTGATTTCTGTCTCTTTCTCTCTGCCTCTCCCAAGGATGTGTATGCAATATAAAAGTCTTGGGGGTTTTCCTTGTTCCCCCATAGGTCAGTCCAAGTATGTATACAATATATGTAAAGCCTCAAATAAAATATCTGATCATTTGGAACATTGGAATTTTCTGGTTTATTGGAATTTTACTGTATATTAAATTTAAAAATTAGCTACAACATAAATACATATGATATATTTATTCTATAACTTAATGCATTGTATCCTAAGCCAGTTGTCATGGTAACACAGAACCCCAGAACTATGACATCACAATTAAGATAGGTTCTATTGTGACATCATCGCCTTCCATATCTCAATGTTCGCCCTTCAAGAAAATCACTGCCTTACAGACTCCCAAGGGTAAGGTGGTATCTCTGCGTTTTGTGATAAACAAAGCTAAAATTGATTGTATGATGGAGGAAGAGAAGAGGAGAAGAACCCAAAGAGATCGGGTTCTGAATAAGAGGAGAGGAATCAAGGAAGAGCAGAAACCGTTGTTCGCTTTAGGGCGAAAGGAATATAAACTACCGGACATGGACACTGACGCCTCAGAAATGGCGAATAAAAGATGCAATCTGGAGAACAGACGAAAGGTCCAGAGACATGGCGTCCTCACAGAGAGGAGGAGAATGGAGAACTTCACGGGATCTCACTCTGCAAACTCTGCTGATAAAGACCTTCAGAGGAACCTTCTCATCACCATGAGAAAAATCGGTGAACTGGCTCCTGATACAAGGAGGAGACAGAAAGATGAAATCCTCAAAAAGCGGAGAAAACTCACGAATGCAGAGTTAGAGATGGAAGAAGTTCTCCAAATCACAGCAACGCATGTCCCTGTCTCCAGATCTGAGAGTCAAGAGACATCAAACCTACAGAGAGAGGCGGCCCAGAAGAGAATCAGGAACAACAGAGACTGGGTTGTCCAATGTAGGAGACACCTGACCTATGCGAGACCAGTGGTGAATGGGAATGGAGCTTTAAGACCATCAGCTGTGAACAGCAACTTAACCCCGCCGAGAAAAGAAACCCGGCCTATCTCCACAACCAACAGATCCCTGGAGAACGATGAACCAGGTAAGATGGGGACAGCGCAGGATAATAAGACTGGAGGGATGAGGAGGATTAGATTATTCTTATTAGGCATCAAGCTTCATGTATGGAACCTAAAGATCTGATCTTGTTGCCCATAGTAACTGAGGACAATGCAGCTTCCATTGTTGCAGAACATTGGAAGAAATGGAATGTGACCTCTGGTTGGTTGCTATGGGCAACAAGGACATTGCTTTTCTGTTAGGCAGTTTTGATAAATGTGATAAATGATGCCCAAATATTACACAGGTTTTGCTTCAAATTTAACTAAAATCATTTAAAAATGTTAATTTTCAAGAGTTATAACATTGTGTATTATTTCTATCTTCATAAACATGTTTTTTGCAGGGTAAAATTTACTTTTTTTTGGTGCGATTGACCATAGCATATAATATATTGGGAAACCCCCCTAAAAATTCTATGTGGAGGAGGGGACGGGGTAAAAATAACAACTTGTGTTCTGGGTGTAATTTCGCTATATAATGCGCATTTGTAGGCACATTACTATGTGTTGTGCCCGGCACATAATGCACCTAGTTTTGGTCTATGACAGTTCATTTATATCAAAAATATGCCGTTGAGTATTTTTGGCGCAAAATAGACCAAAAAAAAGGCGCTGGTGTATTGGAACATGTCGCCCCTTAGGCTCTAAAAAAAAGTTTTTATTTTTCTATCTTTGTAGACCTGATTGATCGTACATTTACAGATGCAGCAATGTCAAATATGTTTAACTTTTTTTTTTTTTTTCACTTGTCCTTATATTTATATACAGTACATAATGCAGAAAGGTGTACAAATATGCCTAATAGGAGAACTAACATGGCAGCTATGGCAGTCGTCATTAGGCTTCAAGCTGCTATGGCAACCACTCGGTGTGGGGCAACGGGCATCTGAGCCATAATTAAAGGGGTTGTCTCACTACAAGGATTGCTTTTTATATTAAAGATCTTGCAAAAACAAGTCACTTTGCAATATGTGTCCATTTACCTTGTCCTACCTATTCTGAGAAATTCCCTCTTGTATGGGCTGCATCAGCTCCTCAGGTCGCTATAGCTACAGACCTTCTACAGCCAAGGATCACTGGACGATTACTACCAGTCACTGCAGGAGGATGTCCCTTTTTTTCTACCTGGAATGTGCCCTGATACCATCAATATTATAGAAGGGGTGAGTAGGATCAGATAATAAGAATGATGGGAGGATTGTAAGGACGGATACCGCAGAAGATTTGAATAACTCATAGACATTGTACTAGAAGCTATTTTCTGGGCATTTGTCATAAATCATATATAACACAATGGCTAATGGTCTTTCTCATTTTTCAGCTCCTCAGCATAGCTCCACGTGATAGATTGGCAATAACAGATATCAGATCCCATCCATTCTTCGACTTTATAGACTGGGCCGAGGTGGAGTGCGGCAAAGCCCACCCACCTTTCCAATGGCAATTTTGTAAGTATAACACCCAGTGACATCTATCATTAGTTTAACCTCACTTCCCCACAGTTACACAGTATATATAAGAAGAGCTGATTCTCAGACATGTACACTCACCGGCCACTTTATTAGGTACACCTGTCCAACTGCTCGTTAACACTTAATTTCTAATCAGCCAATCACATGGCGGCAACTCAGTGCATTTAGGCATGTAGACATGGTCAAGACAATCTCCTGCAGTTCAAACCGAGCATCAGTATGGGGAAGAAAGGTGATTTGAGTGCCTTTGAACTTTGGCATGGTTGTTGGTGCAGAAGGGTGGTCGGGAGTATTTCAGAAACTGCTGATCTCCTGGGATTTTCACGCAAAAACTATCTCTGGGGGTTTACAGAGAATGGTCCGAAAAAGAAAAAACATCCGGGTGAGCGGCAGTCCTGTGAGCGGAAATGCCTTGTTGATGCCAGAGGTCAAAGGGAATGGGAGACTGGTTCGAGCTTGATAGAAAGGCAACAGTGACTCAAATAGCCACCCGTTACAACCAAGGTAGGCAGAAGAGCATCTCTGAAAAGCAAAAGTACGGCGAAAATTTGAGGGAGGAGGGCTACAGCAGCAGAAGACCACACCGGGTGCCACTCCTTTCAGCTAAGAACAGGAAACTGAGGCTCCAATTTGCCCAAGCTCATCGAAATTGGACAGTAGAAGATTTTGGAAAAACGTTCCCGGGTCTGATGGTCTCGATTTCTGCTGCGACATTCGGATGGTGGGGTCAAAAATTTGGGGGCGTAAAAAAACAGAAAGCATGGTCCATCCTGCCTTTATCAAGGGTTTCAGGGGTGGGGGTGGTTCATGGTGTGGGGAAAATTTGTGTGCGAAACATACTTATACCGGTGTACATTGTTTTTTAACCTATAGGGGGGAAAGGGTGCTTCCATTTTGTGTTTCTGCCCCCGCCCACTCTCACAGGCTGCATAAAAAGGGGAGCTTGCAGGTTGGGAGTTTTTTATTTTTTCTCTCTGGAATGGAGGTTGGTTTACCAGGGGGAGGCCTGATTGGCTCAATTAGGGAAAAGTTTGGATGGGGCTGCCGATTTTGAGATCACGTTAAAGTTGGGCGCTTAAACATCTTTGATCAAAAAATGTGAAACGAGATCCAAAGTTTTTTCTGTTTATAGATAGCTTTTAAAACTTCTTTTGGGTTTCCCCGAGTGTAGCCCTTTTTTTCAGAAATGTGCCCCTGGCGGGGGTTTTGTGGCGTACATGTATAATTACAGTTTGCCGCAGCCCCCATTTTCCCCCGGGTTTTTTCTCGTTTTTTCAGAAAAGTTTTTGGTGCAGAACAACACTCACCGGGCCACTTTATTAGGTACACCCGTCCAACTGCTCGTTAACACTTAATTTTAATCGCCAACACAGGCGGCAAATCATGCATTTTGGCATGGGGAATGGGCAAGACTCTCCTGCATTCAAAAAAGTCATATGGGGGAAAAAATGATTTTAGTGCCAGAAGGGGTGGTCTGAGTATTTTTAGAAATTGACTCCTGGGATTTTCACGCACAACCATCTCTAGGGTTTACAGAGAAAGGTCCGAAAAAAAAAAAAACATCCCGTGAGCGGCAGTCCTGTGGGCGGGGAAAGCCTTGTTATGCCAAGGTCAAAAGGAATGGGGAGATGGTTCAGCTGATAGAAAAGGGAAAAGGACCCCATAGCCACCCGTTTACAACCAAGGTAGGGAGAAGGTCTCTGAACGCCGTCGGGACTTTGAGGCAGAGGGTAACACAAAGGCCACCGGGTGCCACTCCTTCAGCTAAGAACAGGAAAATGAGCTCCAATTTGCCCGCTCATCAAAAATTTGGACAGTAGAAGATGGAAAAAAGTTGCTGGGTTGATGAGTCTCGATTTTTGCTGCGACTTGGATGGGAGGGTCAGAATTTGGCGTCAACAACATGAAGCATGGATCCCTCCTGCCTTGTTTAACGGTTTAGGTGGGGGGGTGGTGTCATGGTGTGGGGGAATATTTTTCTGGCACTCTTTGGGGGCCCCTTTGGGACCAATTGAGCACGTTTTAAACCCTTTTGGAATTTTAGCCCGAAAAATTGAGGGAGTTTGAAGGCAAAAGGGGGTCCAACCCGTTACTACATGGGTACTAATAAAGTGGCCGGTGAGTGTAATTTTTCTTTTTACGGAGTAAATGGAGATTAACCAGCCCCATTCCACTACCATCCCGGAATGAACCTTTCTTCACCGATTTATGACAAAAAACCAACGTCCACCAATTAAAAATCCACGTAGTCCAGCCCAAAAATCCGGGTTTTTATTCCGATGCCATATTTTGGGGTCAGGAAGGAATTTTTTTCCCCCCCAAGGAAAAAGAAAACCAATTTTCTCGGGGTTTTTTTCGCCTTCCTCTGGAAAAAATTGCAATTTTATTATTGGGTTGAACTTGAAGAACTCTTTTCACCAAGTTTTGCTATGTCCCAACTGGAATTGATCTAAAAATATGGTGGCAAAGAAAAACTATACCGTTATGGACTGCGGAAGGAAGCGGGCTGCTCCTTCACCCACCAACATGGAATGATAAAAGGTCGGCGCTCCTTCCCCCACCGGGGACATGAAATGTAGAAGAAGCGGCTGCCCCTTCACCCCCCTACATGGAATAAAAGAAGGAAGCGGCGTCCCTTCACCCTCCGGACTGGAATGTAGAAGGAAGGGGGCTGCTCCTTCACCCCCCAAAGACATAAAATTTGGAAGGAAGCGGCTGCCCTTCACCCCCCGACCAGGGAAAAGATAGAAGTAGGGGGCGTCCTTCCCCCCTTTGACCAGGGAAGAAGAAGGAAGCGGCTGCTCCTTCACCCACTGGACATGGACCGACAGAAGGAAGGGGCTGCCCCTTCCCCGACCGGCCATGGAATGACAGAATAAAGGAAGCAAATACTCTTTTACCTACCGGACATGGACTGACAGAAGGAAGCGGCTGCTCCTTCAACCCAGTCAGGCGAACAAAGGCAATTTTTTACACGGGTTTTGTAGAATGAACAACCTAGAGGAATCCCAGGAGAACTCCACCTAGACAGGTCACACATGAGACTTTCCAGCTCTTCGCCTCTCTGTCATGTGTGCACCAGACCTGGATTTCCAAAATAAAAACCCAAGTGTAGCAAGGGGCCAGAAAATGAAAAAACATCATTGCTCTGCTTCATTAAATCTGGCATTTTGATATGATGGCTGACAAAAACATCTTTCATCAGAAATACAAATCTTAACATTTATAAGGTGGTGGTAAATTTCTTTAATAAACAACTTATAAATTTCAAAAAACCCCAATGTAATGAAAGTGCCCCGCCTTATAAAGCACCTGTTGTTAATCCTAAACAAATTGACCATCCATAACCTTCCATGTGGTTACCTTTTACTCAACACCTCCCCTGGGAGGACTTTTGGGGAAAAAGCTCCTGTGAACTGACATCATTTTACAACGATTATAAACTCATCATGCAATGCACTTTTATTAATAAAACAAAAGGTTATACCTTTCCTGCAGGCCCCCCACCTGCTTTTTATAGCCTCCAATATTAGTAAAATGGTATTAACAACGGTATCTTCGTAATAAAAACATATACATTTTTATTCAAATCTTACAAAAAAATTTTTGAATGTCCAGTGAAAACGATTCCACACTTCACTTTCTATATATTATTTTTCATTTATCATTCCCCCTGGTGGTTCATTGAAGATTCCTTACTTTGCGAGTGCATGGGAGTTTTCCGTCCGGGTGGATTGTTGCACCGCGTCTGTGGTGTGACCCCTTCCTCAACACCCACCCCTCAAACAGCCTTGTTGCGGACTTTTTCGGGTACAGCCCTCTTTGTCAAGCAAAGAGAACCATAGGATACTCATTAATTTGATTCCTGGTTCTAATGTCTTATTTTTTTTAAAAAACAAAAATTTATAAAAACAAGCGGTATGCTGTATGAGGCCAATAACATATTTATCTTTTTTTCTTATACCCGGGATCCTATTGTCATATTTTTTGGTTATTTCACATAGCAGCTGATTTTTTCGAACTAGAAATCGGGTTAGACGTTCCAATTTGCACTCTTCATTTAGGCCCATTAGGTGTCAGTTTTTGCATTTTGTGGATCCAAAAACTTCTTTTTTGTAACAATTTTTTTTTTAATATATGGTGTATACTTGTTCTCTTTTTTAAATACACCATTTCAGATCCCTACATTGTGTCCATTTTCATAAAATGTTGGCCACCGATTTTTCACCAAATATTTTTTTTCTACTTTTTTTTTTTTACCTGTTTTTTCCATTCAGTTGAACAATTTTTCTGGATCTATGTTCATTTAATTTCACTCTTGCTGGTCTTGTTGTTTGGGCCAATATTGCTTTCCCCCAAGGGGCATTTTAGCTATATATGACATTGCGGGAATTGCACGTAAAAAATTTTTTTTTCAAAAAATAAGGGTCCCTTTTTTCTTTGGTCGTTTCTATAAACTTTTATTATTTTGATTACAATTTTGGCACGAAGACAACCTATTACCTTTTCCTTTGTGTTCCTATTTGTGTCTGTTTCTTTTTTTGTTTTTGTTGTAGGTCGACCCAAAGAGGACTTACCTACACTTTTCCCTTCTGTAATAAATTAAAGGGGGATCAACAAATTGATGACCATATTTTGGATCTACCTGTATATTGCCACGATTTTTTTAAAAAAACTTTTTTTTAAATTATTTCTGCTGGGATATAGGTAAAGTAGTTGTCCTTTTATCTTTTTGTTTTTTTTTTTGTTTGCGTGCTTCCCCCCTAGTTATTTTCCTATTTCATCCCCTATTTTTCTTAGTACCGTCTATCGTACCCCATCAAAAATTTTTGTATTAGTTTCTGTTTGTTTTTGGTAGTCCCCACTAGTTACAGATTCGCCAATCCCCTTTAAAAATTGCCCCCCTTGGGATTCCTTTTATCAAATTTTGGGGCATGTTGGCTTTTTGCATGCAAGAGGGTTTTTCCTCTCCATTTTTTTACGTGCAGTTTGGTCTTCAATTTTTTTAATTTCTATATTAATTTGCATCTTCAGTAGTAGTCAAGGGGGTTTTTTGGGCATATTACTTGGAATTTATTAGGGGGATGCACCTATTTATGAATTTTTCAAAAGATTTAACCTTCTAGTGGGCCCCTCCACAATAAGTGATTATCTATGGTTACCTCTATGCTTGAAATAGAGGGGTTAGCTCTCGAAACGTCGCGAGTGTAGCGCTTTGAGAGGTGAGGTGTTGAGGAAGGGTCACACAGCACGACGCTGGGTGCAACAAGCCACTCCGGACGGAATTCCCAGCACTACGCAATAAGGGGTACTTCAATGAATCACCCCGGTGAATGAAAATGATAATACAAATATAGAAATGAAGTATAAATCTGTTTTTCACGGGGCATTCAAAATTTTAGTTAAAATTTGAATAAAAATTTTTATGTTTTTTATTAAAAGGGAAAATACCGTTTTATATCCATTTGCACTAAATTGGAAATTTAGCAAAAACCTGCATCAATAACCCCGGTAGGGCTCCTTTTGGGGCTCAGGACGACTCTGCCATATACTTGCCCCTGTTTCTTCAAGCTCCAGGATACAGAAAAATCAGGGCACTCTGTTTACCACCACACAATACCTCCTGCTGCTGGACAGTGTCCGGGCTGAGTTTGGAGTTGAAGAGGAATCTGGGAGTGAGGAGGGTAAGTATTTTTTGGCTATTAATCTACTGGTTTAATCCAGTTGATGAAGCTTAATTAACATTTGTGGCAAATTAGATGATGAGCACTTTGGACATCTGCCCAAACCACACAAATTATTATCAATAATGTTTATTCAGAAAAGAGTTCTACCTGTGCCATTTTGGTTCATCAAAACATTCCAAAAATAAAACTAAAAGACCAATTCCTCCTTGCACCTTTGTGGTGACACCGAGTGGTAAGATAAAAGATGGAGACCACATACACATACACTGACAAGCAAAAGGCTAACAATATGTTGAACTTTTGGCTTTCAGGTTCTATATTTCACTACAGTTTGGAACATGAGACCCCCATCATTTTATAGACAATCATCTTGGCTCTCATACATCCATTTGACTTGAAACTATTTAGCATCTGCTTAGTTCTGCAGATTATTGTTCTGTAACGGCAATGTTACTGTTTTGCTCCTAAAAATCTAAATGTTTGGTTTTATTATTTTGTTAGTATTTTGTAAATTCCACCTTTGGCTTTCAACTGCCTGAATCCTTCTGTCCATGCTCTCCATCAGATGCAAGCATGTCTCCACCGAAATCTGATCCCAGGTCTTTTCTACATGTTCCCAATGTTGGTGCATAATGGTTGACTCACTTTGCTACAAAAACAGCTTTTTCCTGTACTCTATCCATAAGAGTTTAATTCGGTCGCAGTCTGGAGACTGTGGGGGCCAATCCAGCAACTCTAATTATCATTGAACCATTCCTTTTCCAACCTTGACGTCTGCTTGTCATTGTCCGGCTGGAACACTATGTCATCCTTTTCATGCCCATAGTACTGGAGTGTATGAAGTAACTCATCTTGTAGGACCCTCACATAGAGCTCAGCATTGAGGTCACCATCGATCCCGGTCCAGCATCCAACCCTTTGGCTGTGAAACATTCCCATATCCTCAGGCTTCTTCCACCGAACTTGAGAGTTCTTTCAATTTCTCGATCTGTTTGCCCCCATCAAAGCCCGGTCTATTGACTTTCATCTCATTGCTCCAAATCACCCATTTCTAATATTCTACTGTCCACTTTTTGGACATCTTTGAAAACTCAAGTCGATGGTTCTTCCAATTTTTTGGCTCTGTTTTGGGCCACCAACCCAGACCTGTGTAATGCGTGTCACACGGTGCTTGCATGGATGCCTGTGATCTCACTATTATGAAGCCTACGAGCTTCCTCCACTGCCGTGTCTGTCGTGTTAGAACTAATAGACCTTGTGATGAGCGACTTGTTGACTCTGATATTTGCTGGACGTCACCTCTTGGCTTTTGAATGGATGGACAGACTTCATTTCATATTCTTCCAGCTGTCATGGCCTCACATGATGCAGTTTGACCCAGAGACGCTATCAATGATCTGGATGATGAGGCTTCTCTCTTCTTGGTAAATCTTCTTTATGGCTGCTCCAGTGACCAGTGACCTTAGAAATCAGACTAATAACACACTGAGCTATTAGGGCATGTGAGAACAGGTTGTAGTTTGTAGTAACAAGAAGAAAAAGATTGTTCCACCACCAGGAGACAAAACAGTAACAATGCAGTTACATGACAAGAATCTGCACAACTAAGCATATGCTAAATAATTGCAGATTAAAAATTATGTATAGACCAAGAATTGTTATAAAAAT
>JAODAL010066500.1:0-17726 GCA_025379985.1 Phyllomedusa bahiana | reverse complement strand
AAAAATCGTCGTGTTTGGAGGAAGAGAATACGATTGAAAACCAAAGAAACAACCCCTACTGTGAAAGCATGGGGTGGCAACATATGTTTTTGAGGCGTTTTTTTGTAAGGGACCAAGACAACTGAATTTTTTTTTTAATGAAAGAATGAAGGGGGGCCATGTACCGGAGAATTTGGAGTGCAAACCTCCTTCCATCAGCAAGGGCATTGAAGAAATAAACTTTCCCGGTCTTTCAGCATGCCCAATATCCCAAAAGCACCTACCAGGGGGCGAAATAATTCGGTGGATTCGCTGGACCACCGCAAGCAGATTTAAGCCACGCCGGGAAGCGGAGTCAAGTACCCCCGGTATTCACCAGAGCCCCCGCAAAGGGGATACTTGCTGCGGCGTGAGGCTCCCGGGGGTCCAAAACCCCTGAGTGACTTGCTTTGCGAGCGGCCGGGAAAATTTCTTGGAACAAAAACCTTAATCCAGAAACGTATTGGGGGACAGCAGGAGGCGGGGAACGGGGGGCAGGGTTTCCCGGTCAAGACGGGCAAAAGGGGAGGGGCAGGGGGGCAAACAGGCAAGGTCGGGGGAAACTAGCGGAAAGGGGACTGGTACATGGGAAATTTCATCAGGGACATCCAACACTCTCAAGATTTGGCAACGCACCCCCCAAACAATCTTCAGAGATGCGGGGGGGATATTCCCTTTATATGGGGACCAGGGGGCCGGCAATAGACTAATTCCCCGGGAGCGGGCCCTTTTAAAATTTTCCAACCAAACCCGTCGTGCGCGCCCCCTAAGCAGGGGGGTACGCTTTTGCGGCCCCGGGACAGGCAGGACAGCGTCCCACAGGAGCTTGGACGGGTAAGTGAGCGGCCCAGGGATCGGGGAAACGGGGAGTGGTGCGGGGACAACCCCCCCAAACCCCCATACAGTAACCCCCCTTAGGTCTCCCCCCTTTTTACGGAATTTAGAGGGGAGGTCGGTACAGCTTAGCCCATTCCCCGAATGCCCCCCTCCGGCCCGAACCCCTTCCAGTCAATCAAAAAAAACCGCTTCCCCCCTCATGTCTTCCCCCCCAGCCCTCCTTGACCTCAAAATTTTATTACGTTGGCCACAGGAAAGGCGAGCAATCCAGGAGAAGCGATTCAGCACCACAGCTTGAGGAGCGAAAATGGAAGCTTCGGGAAACGCAAGTAGGGGGCAAGCGGAGCTTGTAGGGAAACACCGGGGTTTTTAGTTCCGAAGTACAACAAAAGGGGCCCAAATATTTAAAGGGCCTAATTTTATAACGGGGCACCGGGAAAACTAATGTTTTTTTGGGGCCAACCAAACTCTATCACCGGGTTTAAAAAAAGGGTTCGGGGGCCTCCCGGTACCTATCGGCCAATTTTGGGGTGCAAGCGGAGGCCCAGAAAGGGGCCCCCTTTTTGCGTGATTTTCCCCAAAGTGGCCTTAAAATGCCCGCCCCTGGGTATCCAGGGCCAAGGAAACGTGAAAAAGGGTAGCCAGAGGGGGGGAGAGGTGAGGGGGGAGTTTAGCCCAAACATTTTAAAAAAAAAAGGAAAAGGCCCAGCTACCCGATCTAGTAAATTTTAAAATGAAAAAATTCCCCCCGGGGGAGGGAGGTCAGACCTTACCCTGACGGGCCCGGATAAAAAATGTCATGGGTTAGGGGGCCCTAAAAGGGGTTTAACCTCTTTCCCCCCGTTATTTTGGGGGTAAGCAACGAGAAGTCTACCCTGAACCTGCAACGGACCACAAAGACCCCCGCCAAAAATCTCGAAACAAACGGGCCCCCCCTATACAAAGGCCCGATATCAAGGGGGGGGGGAAGGGGTGTAAACGAAAAATTTTGCTAAAAAGAAGTGCGGGGGCAACCCTTGGGGGGCAAGGGAAACCCCGGGGGAAAGAGGAAAACAAAAGTGAGCCATTTTGGGAAATCAATCTGTCAACCCCCAAAGAGGCCATTGTTTCCAGGGGAAGGCCCTGGGGGGGCCCCCGTAACAAAGTCAAGGGCAAAAAGGGCCAAAGGGTTTCGGGCCCCGGGAAAAGGCTAAAGCAGACCCGGGGGTTCTAGACGGGGCCCTTTTTTACGGGCACAGGATATACGGGCCGGGCAAAGCCTAACATTTTGGGAAGCGAGAGTGGGCCATCAATAATAAGGGAGGGGATTAGCGCAGGGACTTTTTGGACTCCGGGATGACCCCAGCTTTTTCGGAGGCATGTCCCCCATTCAGGATAGGGGGCCGCTTTGCGGGCGTACGTGGGTCATCGAAAAGGAGGCAGATGTTGAAGGTCCACGGGGCCGCCGTGAGGGGGCCCTTTTCAGGGGAAAATTTAAAGGGTTGCTGCAGAGGGGGTTCCCAAAGCCCACTGTGTCCGAGGTTTCTAGAGAGGGCGTCGCTCTAACTTTTTTCCCAGCGGGCCCAAAAAGTGGAAAAAAGAAAATCAAAAAGCGGGCAAAAAAAATTTACCCCCTTTTGGCCTTTGGCCAAAGGGTCAGGTTTGTTGGCAGACTGCAGGGTAAAGAAGATTTTTGTGATCGTTAAATATATCGATGGGGGGGCGAGCCCCCTCCAGCAAGTGGGCCCCCCATTTCCCTTTTAAAAGGGAAAAATTTAAAGGCCAGTAAATTTTGCGATCACCAAAAGAAAATTCTTTTCAGCTGGGGTGAAGGGTTTTTTTAGAAAAGCCGCCCTACATATTTCCCAGAGAGGACTTCTGTAGGAGGACAAAACGTCCCGCACCTTTCTGAGGAAAGGGGTCCACTTTTAGGACAAACGGACGCTTTCTGGGCCGGGCGAACAGAACTGGAGCGGGAAACGAAAGCTGATTTGAAAAACGATCAAAAAACTTCTTGGGGTTCTGGCACCAAGATTTAGGGTTGGCATTTTTCCCTTTGTAAGGGGCCCCCAGCAGGGCCACGAGCATTTGGGGAAATGCGTGACGAACTTTTCTATAATAATTTTCAAAACCCCCGAAACGTTGGATTTGAAACGAAGGCCCAAAAGGCGGGCCACTGTAAGACGCTTTTGAGCTTCGAAAGGGGGCCCTCCGGAGACCCTTTATCCGAGACGATGTACCCCCGGAAGGGAAAAAGGGGGTGCTTTAAAACAACATTTTTTCCAGTTTGGCATATAACCCGGGGTCACAAAACGTTTTTACACCGGGGGACGTGGAGCGGGGATTTTCCCAGATCAGGGGAGAAGATTAAATTCATCAGGTAACGATAACACAGACGAAAAAGAGATCGCGGAGATCTCATTGCCAAAATTTTGGAACACCGCCGGAGCGTTTCAAGGCCAAATTTCATGACAAAATATTCAAAATGGCCATCTCTGGATTAAAGGCCCCTCTTCCCCCCGCGCCTTCACGGATAAGAATCAAGTTTTAAAAGCTCCCCTAAATCCAACTTGGAAAAAAATTTTTGCGCCACCCGGGATCGAACAGCTCCAAGATCAGAGGGGAGGGGGGTTTTCATTTTTTAAATTTAATTTTTTTAAGTCTCCAAAAACAAAACAGGGGCAAAGTACCATCTTTTTTATTCAACAAAGAAGGAGCCGGCCCCCACAGACAGGAAAATTTTCGTATGAGGGGCCCTTTTTGGGGAAAATTTTTCTGGGCATACTCCGACATCGCCTTAGTCCCCGGAACCGAAAAAGGGTAGAATCTGCCTCGGGAGGGGTTTCTAAACCCGGGGTTTCCGGTCAATAGGGCATGAACGGCCGGTGCGGGGGGGGGTTTCGGCCTGTCTTTTTGGGAAAAACTTTGGCTAATCCTGGTACGGGGTGGGCCTACCCGGCAAAAGGGTTCGTAATTTTTCAGAGGGGGGCCCTAGAACAGAACGGAAATACAGGAAGGGCCTTGGGGAGTGGCACGCGGGGCCCCAACGGATAATCTCGCCCCCTGGTTTTCCAGTCCCCGGTGCCTGGTCTTGCAACCAAAAGGCCCAGGGGGAAAATTTTTTTAAAAATGGGGCGAGGCCCGAACAAGAAGAATTTCAGAGTCCCCCTTTTTGGGGAGGGGGCCATCTGCAAAGTGAAGGCCATGCAAACCGGGAAAAAAGCTTCCCTTTAGGCATTCCCCACTGACGGGAGAGAAAACATGGTTTTTTGCGGAGGGGGCACCGGAAAACGAAATTTTGGGGACCCCGAAAAATTTTTTGACAAAATACCAGCGGACCCCCAATCAAGGGGAAAGGCATTGGCTTGGAAAAGGGTTGCCGGTGAAATTTTCCCCGAGTTAAAAGGGGAAAGGGCAGAAGGGGGAGAGGCCCCACTGAAAACTTTTGGGGTGCCTCTCCTGGGGTAAGGGGGTTTCCCCCCAGGGGGTTGGGGGGGGGGAGAGGACCTGGGGGGCACCGGAAAATTTCCCCAAAAAGTGGGCCAAACCGCCCACATAGAAGCAAAAACGGCCCCCAGACGAAAGCCGGGGAGCGTTTTCCCCCCTTGGGTCCCGGGCCCCTCTCCGGGCCCCGAAAAGGGTTCGTCCTCCCGGGAAACCCTTGGGGGAGGAATGGAAGTTTTTTGGGCACAGGAGCCAGACAGGGAAACCCGGGATTCGGGCTTTTCCTCCCTTTTGGGGGCGGAGCTCTTGTTGTTTTCAGCAAAACTTAATAAAAAATTTTGGGGACTAAACCCAAAACAGGTCGTCCAAAGCAAAACAAATTCCCGGCCCGCGAGGCTCCAAATTTAATACGCCCCAAAGGCCCTTGCCAGAAGGGCGCCACCAAAGCCTCATTATTCCAGTCCAGCTCAGAGGCTGGGGTGCGGAACTGAAAGGGAGTAGTGACCACAGTGGAGTCGCCCTGAGGGAGACGGAGCAGAGCTGGGGGCGGCGGAGGAGGTGGGCCAGGTTCCCCGAAGACGGTGCGGAACCCCCTGTGGAAGGTTTGTAGATTTGCCGTCAATGGATCTCCTCGGTCCCATAGCGGAGTGGCCCAGGCCAGAGCTTCGCCCATTAGTAGGCTAATTATGAATTCCACCTTACCCCGCTAGGTAGGGAATTGATGCCCCAACAATGGGGAGGAGCTTGACTGATGAAGCCTCTGCACTTCTTCGGTCTCCATCATAACGTGAGGGAAGCGGCAGATGCAGAGATGGTCCCGGTGCAAGAACAGGTGGCGTCATGGCTGCAGGAGCAACTGGTGCTGGCGCGGCGGCAGCAGCCGCAGGCGGAGGCAGACGGGCCGCAAGGTTCTGCATCATGGCTGCGAGCTGGTCAATACGCTGGCTCTGCTGAGCGACGGCCGTCGTAAACGTCCCGGAGTTGGGGCAGAGGTACCCTGGGGGAATCCATGCCAGATTGTACTGTAATGGTTCGGTGGATTCGCTGGACCACCGAAAGCGATGATAGTTAACCCATGCCAGGAAGCGGTTCTAAGTAGCCCCCGGTATTCACCAGAGCCCCGCCGCAAAGCGGGATGGACTTGCTGCGGCGTGAGGCTACCAGATCGCTACCCCTGACGTGACTTGCTTGCGAAGGTGGCCAGGGTAATGTGTGGTACAGAATCGTAATCCAGAGACCGTGTCGGGGACAGGAAGGAGGTCTGGAGGGGCGGCAGAGGTTCGTGGTCAGAGACGGGCAAAGGTCAGGGCAGGCGGCAAACAGGAAAAGGTCAGGAAACGTAGCGAACGGACTGGTACACCGGTAACCCATACAGGATTTTCCAACACTCTCAAGACTGGGCAACGCACACCAACAATCTGTCAGAGAGTGCTGGGGCGTATTTCTTACATAGGACCAGCGGCCGGCAATAGACTAATTACCGGAGCGCTGGCCCTTTAAATCCAGACCAGCCGTCGCGCCCTAAGCAGCGGGTACGCGTGCGGCGGCCGGGAAAGGCAGGAGCAGAGTGCACAGGAGCGTGGATGGGTAAGTGCGCCAGAGACCGGGCAGTAGGGGGATGGTCGCGGTGAGCCGCGGCACCCGCGCCGGACCCCCTGCGGGCAGGGGGGCGGCCGCGGGGGGCGGCGGCACCCGCACCAGCCCCAATGACAGCGACGAAGGAGGATTGAGGAGCTCTCGTCACTGGTCGTATCCCCTGGAGACAAGTATAGACTATGGATCAGCTAAAACAAAAATAGTGCTAAAACAAAAATGGTAGACAATTTTTAATAACTATGAATGGTAAAAAAGTTTCTTATTTAATTTGCAAGCTTCCCATGTAAATTTACTTCATGGCAAAACCCCTTTAAAAAACAACAGATCCAGGGTTAAATTCATCAAACATTTTACACATTTATTGGTTTCAAGGGTTCATTCCACCAACGGCCATTCTCTATCTATGTAGGAATCTGTAAGAAGAAAGCAAGAATTTAGCAAATATATGTCTTAAAGCATGTTATGTTTCATACTATATTCAGATGAACTAAAGGTGGAGAGACATGAGTATGGCTGTATGTCTGAATGCAATGTATCTCATAAAACTGGTTGATAATGCTATGGCACCATCATTCTATTTTTGAATGTTGTATGGGGGGATGCCTAATCTGATGATCAAATGTTTCTTTCATCATGATGGCAAGACTGGGCATCTCCTAAAAATGGGAGAACAGACAACTTTTAAGGCTATGTTCACATGGCTGATGCACGCCGTAATTGCGGGACGGATTTTGCCCACAATTACGGCATGTGTACAGGGGGGGGCGGGGGGGTGTTAGCTCGCCGGCCCCATAGACTTTCATTATCCACGGCGCATATCCCGCTGGGATAACGTGCATGTCACTATCTCCCCGCTCGCCGTATTTCGCGACTAGAGAGAGGAGACAGAATCCATAGTTCTCTATGAGAACTGTGGATTACCGTAATGACAGGGACGGATTTCAGCTGTATTTGCGCGCAGTATGGCGCACAATACGGACTGAAATCCGTCCCAAAATCCAGCAGTGTGAACATAGCCTAAGGGAATAAAAGCCCCAAACATGCTAGGAGGGGAGAACTTAGGTGGAGCTTACTTAGAGAAGATTTACTTGGGGCCCTAGAAAAAGAGACACTGTATGGAGACTGCGACCAATTAATGAGATAACACAATTGAATCTGTCCCCATGTACACAGTAAAGCAAAATAGTGTTCTGCTGAATACAGGAAATGTCAGCTTATTGTGAGTTCTGCAGTGTGAATAGTGGAATATTTTTCCTTCATATGGATACAAGAAGATTTTTTTTTGTATGTGAATAATGACATAAGAAGGATAAACTAAAAAATACCACAGTCAACAATACATAACTACTTCCCAACATATTATAATTAAGAAAATATAACAGGGGAGGTCAGCTCACCAGATCCAGGGTAATGTTGCAAAGAGTCCACGTAGTGGGTGCAGTGTACGAGAATGATCAGTTATCTCCAGCCCATCTGCAGCAATGCAATTGTAAAAAAGAAGTCCGGCAACAGCGCACACAATCCAAGGACAGGAATATAGCTATAAAATCATCCTTTTTTATTTAAATCTTTTAAAAAACAGCAATAGCACCTGCTCCATAGTTACAAAAAAACGCACTAATGCGTTTCGGCGATGTATGCCTTATTTGTAGTGTACTTCCCAACATTTGCACTTCCTGCAATATGTGGAACCTGTATGTCAAGGTGATTAGGTTTTCCCCTAAGTATGTCTGCATCCTGGCCACAAGAGCCTGGATGTAGCTGACAGACAGGCTACTGCTGTAAATCGTGGTATCAGAGACAACTTAACTTTAGAAATGTAAAACTTTAAATGCAGTGGTCAATAGCAACTATCTATACTCCGGTGCTTTCCACCAACAAACCTCCATTATGTTTTTTACGTGGGAATGGTTGCCATAGCAGCCACTGTCTTTACAATCCATTATAGGAAACCAAAAGAGATACTCCTCCATAGTTCTCAATCTTCTAGACATAAAAGAGTATTAGTGAAAACATCATCAAACTGCTCACGTGGATGATATGTGCATATAAAAGGCACAACTCCGTACAGTAACTTGAGCAGTTTTATAACAGCAGCTGCTTCTCCTTGGGCTACTCAGGCAACACAAGTCAAAAAGATTAAGAAGGAAGAAAAACACAGCATGTGGGTGTTGCTTAATGTATGACAATGTACTGTAAAAGCAATCACATGGTAAAGTTCCAAAGTGAGAAAAATAAAATTGGCAAAAAAAGTCAAATATTATTTGAAAATCATTTTTATCCAAGTATAAATATAATATGTTTTAAAGAAATGGGAAAAAAATACAAATTAGTATTGCTATGTCCATAATAATTTGAGCTAAAAAATTATCGCATTATTTAGTCCACATGGTTAATCCCTTAACGTTCCATGATGGATATATCTGTCATGGAGGCACCAATAAGGTATAAAGCCAGCTGTTAGATACAGCTGACACCCTGCTAACAGCAAGGATCGCAGTTCTGATTGGCTTTGATCCCTACTGTTAAATCCTTTAGATGCCGTGACGATCGTGATGCCTTAATAAAGGAGTTACGGTGCTGCACACCATTCCTCTCCCTGATGGCACCTCAATCACGATATCTTGGGGTGCCGAGTGGTTGCTATGGTAGCAGGAAGCCTAATGAAGGCTTCTGTAGCCACCATCTTACTGCTCACATTACTTCCTCCCAAAACAACTACAGGTATAACATCTAGAATAAAGATACATAAAACATAACTTTTAATAAAAATAAATAAGAATTGAAAAAGAAAACGAAAAGACGCCCTCAAATATACCCTATCAAAGACCTGTCTGCCTCAAAAATGGGGAAATCGCCCCAATAAGGGCGCCCCCACACTGGAACCTAAACTAACCCTGTCCCTAGCTACATCTAAATGAAAAAAAAAAGAAAAACACATATACCACAAATGGAGTGCACAAACAAAAAAAGTGCTGTGATAAATAACAATACAACAGACAATATACGTTTGATGTTCAATAATACTATGAATTGATGATGCGTCATAGGAAGATGATCAATAACGCATAAATATTCCAATATTCCAACGCGTTTCCCCCCTAGATACTGGGGTTCATCAGGGAAAAATTGCAGTTGATAACAACAATACGGAACATCTAAGGAAAAATCAACAAGATGTATGCACTAAATATAACTCGCGTCCCTTAATGATGGAAAACAGGGCTGGTAAGATAGAGGACGGGTCCAGGATAAGTCATGTACAGATCCCCGCTATCTGATTACTGAGACAGTCCAAGCAGTAACAAATTCAGTGAATCACAAGCCACATATATAGCAAGGCAAATTAGACCCAATTAGTATCAGCCATTAGCACCTTTTACTACCACAGAGCCCTGTATGCAAACGCCCAAAAAAAAAAAAAAGAACACATGTTACAAAGGTGTTAGAACTACAAGGTCCGGCATGCAATACCGGAAAATGCCTCGTGCATGTGCAGTAGCGGGGAGGGAAAAACAAACAGTTAAATAAACTACATAGACCAGGATGCAATGCCGCTGTCACCCGGCGCATTCTCAGCAGCGCCGACGGCACATATAATGACTGCAATATCGCAGACAGAGCCGAGGCTTGAATAACAGAAAATAAACATACAACCTGGCAATGAAGGTCGCTAAGCAGTATTTTATATTATAAAAAGCGAGCCTATAGACAAAATATTTGTATGCAGCTAAACAGTTGTAATATTTGTGATAAACCATATAAAAGATCCAAACTAAGAATCCTATAAGATACTATAGAGTTCCAATAGGTATATACAACGTGTATGATATACCGAAATATGGCTAATTAATACTGAACCTAAAATAGAGAAGAAAAAAAAAAAATACGTTGTGGCAGTACAAAGGCGCTATATAGTGTACTATAGATATATAAAAAAACAAGCCCATAGAGCAGGATACTTATGTGCAACCAACCAGATGAATGTTAGTAATAGACCCAGTAAAAGGTCCCACACTGAAGGTCCAATGAGGTACTCAATAGATAACGTAGATGTTACATAGCTATAATCACGTACCAAAATATGGCTTGTTGATACTGAATTTAAATAAAGCAAAAATAATATTTTAAATACAAAGATGAATTTTCAAATATGAATGATAAATGAAAAATACTGAAGAAGATACATATAAATAATGGAGCACTATGGCACACCATACCACATATTAATACTGATGATGCATAAATATGTAATATTTAGTGAATTGAACAATTTGCTAAATGAATGGAGCAAAGGACAAAAAATCATTGAGACCCGTTGGCTTCAATGATTTAAGATTGAAGATCCAACGGGTTTCCAGTTGTAATAGCTTTCGATCAAAGTCTCCCCCACGTGGAGATGGTGAGACCACTTCGATTACAGAAAAGGATAAAGCAAATGGGTTATCACAGTGGAAGGTATTCATATGGCAGTGAGACCGGAGAGTCCCGTTTATGTGTAATATCGCCAATATGTTCTAAAATACGGCGTCTCAGTTCACGCTTGTCTTTCCAACATACATGACGAGCAAGGACAGGAACACTGATATATGACACCTTTCGTTTTGCAATTTGCATAACTGTACATCTGAAAGGTACGGCCCGTCGAAATACATGTGAATGATTTAGAGACATCAATTAGCCCACATGCTTTACAACTCCCACATCTATATGTCCCAACTGTTTTTGTAGTCAACCACATTGGGGTGGGACGGGAGGGGTATATAAACTATTGTACAAGTCGATCCCCAATATTTCTCCCTCTCCTGAATGTAATAGCGGGGGCTGGATCAACAAATTGGGATAATATAGGGTCCTGGGTGAGCAAAGGCCAAAAACTCCTGATAAGAGAGCGAATCTGGGAAGACGCAAGATCAAAGGTGCCAATAATACGTGTGGACTCACAGTTCTTATTACGCGAATGAACCTGAAGAAATGAATTTCTATCAGTATCGCGTGCAAATGAGTATGCCCGAGATAAAACCTTTTTTGGGTAACCTCGCTCTAAAAATCTTGTTTTTAATCGATCAGCTTCTTCTTTGTATAGCTGTAAGGATGAGCAATTTCTGCGAGTTCTAATGTACTGGCCCTTTGGAATACCCTGTTTTAGGGAACGTGGATGGAAACTCTCCCATTTAAGAAGGCTGTTTCCTGCAGTTGGCTTTCTAAAAATGGTTGTCTCCAAAATCCCATCATTAGATTTTCTTATCAAAAGGTCCAGAAATACTAGCTCACGGTCGTTGATTTCGAACGTGAACTTTAAACCTACGGAGTTGACGTTGAGGCTCTCAATAAAAGAGAGAAAGTTTTCTCTATCACCTGACCACAGTATGATGATGTCATCAATATAACGTCCCCAGAAAATGATATTACTAACAAAATTTTTATACAATTCTGAGAAGACTATGGTGCTCTCCCACCAGCCCAGGAACAAATTAGCATATGTGGGGGCCACTGGGGTCCCCATAGCTGTGCCCCTGAGCTGGTGGTAGTACCTTCCATCAAAAGTGAAAAAATTGTGTGTTAGGATAAACCGCAAGAGCTTCAATACAAAAGTATTGTGTGTCTGTAAGAAGCACTCCTTGTGGCCAGGTAATATTCTACAGCACCCAAACCTCCTTCATGGGGATGGAGCTGTAGAGAGCCTCAACGTCAATGCTGCATAACCAAACGTCCTCCTCCACTATCATGCCATCCAATTTTAACAGCAGGTCAGTGGTATCCCTAATGTACGAGGGAAGGGAGGTAACGAATGGGCGAAGTATTTTATCAACATAGAGACTCGCATTTTGGGTCAGATTATTTATGCCTGAAATTATAGGTCTGCATTTTAGGGGGACAACCCCCTTATGAACCTTAGGAAGGCCATAAAAAGTAGATACCTGAGGGTGTGCTGGAAATAAGAAATTGTACTCATTTGAATCAATGATTTTAAGGGATAAAGCTTCACCCAGAATACTTTTGAGCTGGGACAGAAATTTTGTTGAAGGATTGGAGTCTAATAAAGCATAGCCTTGTTTATCACTCAAAATTGTAAGGCACATGTTTTTATAGTCAAGATGGTTAAGAATGACAATATTCCCGCCTTTGTCGGCGGATTTGATAGTAATAGACTTATCCTGTTCCAGATTTTTAAGGGAAGAGTATTCATCTTTGGTGAGATTGAACCTTCTCTGGGTCAAAATCTCATTTGTGTGTATTTTCTCAATACCGTCACACACCATCTTAACAAACATATCGATATTGTCATCAGAAACTGGAGGCATTTTAGTACTCTTGGGTCGACAAGAAGAAAATGGACCCAACGAGCGATCTTTCTCGTTGTCCTCCAGTAAGTCCACCAGGGTTTGTATCCCCATAAGATCGGTGGAATCCACACCAAGAGATGCACACTGTCTGTTCTCTTTTAATTTAAAAAACTTCTTCCATTTAAGTTTGCGAGCAAACAAATGGATATCTCTGACCCACCCAAAAAGATTCATTTGAGTACTAGGCACAAATGAAAGACCTCTACTTAGTACGGAAATTTCACCCGGAGACAACTCTCTATCAGAAAGATTGATAATATTCGTGGTAAGGTAAGAAGGACCTGACTGGCCTTTACCCCTAATATCCATTAATTGCCCGTCAGAATCCTCTCTAAAAAAGAAGAAGGTGTAGGTTGGACTGATGTGGAGGGAGACTGCTCTGTTGTCAAAGGACCTGCTGTGGTAGATGGCAAAACAATAGAAGACGAGAGTTGACCAGAGGACACCGATGAAGATACTGGTATATCGGCATTTACAGACTGCACATTTCTTTTTCTCCCACCTCCCCTCCGCGATTGTTTGGGCGGCATCCATCGGGAGCGATTTTCCAGGGGAAATCGAGTTTGATAAGGGGACCTGTTAAATGTACGATTTTGTGTACGTCTAGATTCTGAATCAGAGTGGTCTGTATCAGTGGAAGAAATATTTTTTTTTTTTCTCTATTTTAGGTTCAGTATTAATTAGCCATATTTCGGTATATCATACAGTTGTATATACCTATTGGAACTCTATAGTATCTTATAGGATTCTTAGTTTGGATCTTTTATATGGTTTATCACAAATATACAACTGTTTAGCTGCATACAAATATTTTGCTCTATAGGCTCGCTTTTTATAATTATAAAATACTGCTTAGCGCCTTCATTGCCATGTTGTATGTTTATTTTCTGTTATTCAAGCCTCGGCTCTGTCTGCGATATTGCAGTCATTATATGTGCCGTCGGCGCTGCTGAGAATGCGCCGGGTGACAGCGGCATTGCATCCTGGTCTATGTAGTTTATTTAACTGTTTGTTTTTCCCTCCCCGCTACTGCACATGCACGAGGCATTTTCCGGTATTGCATGCCGGACCTTGTAGTTCTAACACCTTTGTAACGTGTTTTTTTTTTTTGGGCGTTTGCATACAGGGCTCTGTGGTAGTCAAAGGTGCTAATGGCTGATACTAATTGGGTCTAATTTGCCTTGCTATATATGTGGCTTGTGATTCACTGAATTTGTTACTGCTTGGACCTGTCTCAGTAATCAGATAGCGGGGATCTGTACATGACTTATCCTGGACCCCGTCCTCTATCTACCACCCTGTTTTCCATCATTAAGGGACGTGAGTTATATTTATTGCATACATCTGTTGATTTTTCCTAGATGTTCCGTATTGTTGTTATCAACTGCAATTTTTCCCTGATGAACCCCAGTATCTAGGGGGAAACGCGTTTGGAATATTGGAATATTTATGCGTTATTGATCATCTTCCTATGACGCATCATCAATTCATAGTATTATTGAACATCAACGTATATTGTCTGTTTGTATTGTTATTTATCACAGCACTTTTTTTGTTTGTGCACTCCATTTGTGGTATATTGTTTTTTCTTTTTTTTTCATTTAGATGTAGCTAGGGACAGGGTTAGTTTAGGTTCCAGTGTGGGGGCGCCCTTATTGGGGCGATTTCCCCATTTTTGAGGCAGACAGGTCTTTGATAGGGTATATTTGAGGGTGTCTTTTCGTTTTCTTTTTCAATTCTTATTTATTTTTATTAAAAGTTATGTTTTATGTATCTTTATTCTAGGTGTTATACCTGTAGTTGTTTTGGTTTAAATTGTATTGGTATACCCAGAACTTCATTTCATGATATCAAGGGTTCTCTACACCTATACATCGTGCTTAAGTAGAGTACATGGTTGTTTTGGTGTTTTCACATTAATTCCTGACAAACTATCTTGTTATACCCTACTGCATTATATAAATAATGCAGAACACTGTTAAAGTGCTCATGCTCCCTAATGCAACTAACTGTATACAGCTTTGGGTCTTTCATTGAAAAAAATATTGGATACAGAAAATGGCTCTTCAGCACAAATTTTAAATTTTTACATTTTTAAGTCTTTTAAAAGTACTGAAATTTAACGAAAACCCCAAAATATTATATAATCAGACTCATAGCGATCTGCAGAATACAGATAGCATGTCATTTATTCTAAACAATGAACTTCATAAAACCTTGCAAAAATGGCTCAGTTTTGGTTTTCTTCATGTTCCACCTTACATAGAATTTTTTTGGGGGGTCCCAGTACATTTTATGGTACAGTCAATAGCACCATTGATAATTCATCTTGTGCCACAAAAAAGCAAGCCTTTATACAACTATGTAGATGGGAAAAAAAGTTATGGCTCTCAGTAGGCGGGTAGGAAAGAGAGGAAAACCAAAAATCTGAAACATGCTGTGTCATTAAAAAACAGAATAAAAAGCAAAGTCAAAAAAATCTTAATTTCCCCCAGAAATGGTAACAGTAAAAATGTCAACTCTTTCCACAAAAATGAAGCCCTCACACAGCTCTGACAATGTCTACATGAATTTGGTATCACCATAATTGAACTGACGCACATAATAAATTTAATTTGCCATTTATAATATCTAGTGAAAAACATAAACATAAATACCCAAGGCAGAATAGTTGTTTGCTCATTCCTTTTCCCAAAAAACACAATCTAATGTTGATAAAACAGTAAAATACAATCTGAAATGGAAAATAAAACTATAGCCAATAAAACAATGCTGAATTTATTCAAATAACTCAAAAAGTTTTCAGTATCTTACATGAAACCCCAAAATAGTGCAATTAAAATATAATCAAAAACAAAAAAAACTGCAAAGAGTTATGGCTCTTGGAAGGTGGAGATGAGAAAACACAAAAAAATGCTTTGGAGACTAACAAAGGTCATGTGCTTAAGGGGGTTAAGAAAGAGTCTTGTTTACTTCCAGGGAATAGTAATGTCCCAGTCATGTGGTGGACATAGATTAAAAATTATGCCTTGTATCCATCAATGCATCTGCATGTCTGTGACATGCCAAGGACAGATTATTGTCCAATGAACATAAAAAATGATGGTTCCTATTAAATAATAGCAAGCAGAGATCTTGAAAACTGTGAAGAATAGATACTGTACATGAGGTATCTATTCCTCATTAATTAACCCCTAATTAATTCCTTGGTGTACTGTGACACTGAGACACCATGCTGTATAAGTATTTCATGATAGAAGCTGTGTCTGTGCAATCACCATAGGAGCCCAGTGCTCATTTGCAGCCTGACTTCCATTGCAATGGCTGAGATCAGAGAAACTTTCTATCCTGGCTTTTTCCCATGTTAGATACCTCAATTAATAGCACTGTGTCCTCTGGGTTGTTTAACAGATAGATAGGGCTTCTTCCATCAGCTCATCAGTTTCTTAACTCTACGTGGGCTGCCAACTGGTTTCCACAACAGGGACACCTACGTCTGCCTGGGAAACTGATTTTCTCTGTTTCTCAGGTTCTTATCTCTCCTCCTATTTCTTATTGTTCTTCATCTACTTTCCAAAGGATGACTGCAGGTTCTGCTAGTGACAATAAAGCAGTGATCACCAAAGCTCTACTTCAGTGCTTTGAAAGGCATTGGAGGACATGTTTGAAAACTGTCTAGGTTTAAGACTTTCTTTGTTGCCCATGGCAACCAATCAGAGCTCCCCTTTCATTTCATGCAGTGCCCTAAAAAATTTAAGGGGAGCTCTGATTGGTTGATATGAGCAACAAAGAAAGTCTTAGACCTAGACAGTTTTCATACATGTCCCCCAATGCCTTTCAAAGCACTGAAGTAGCACTTTGGTGATCACTGCTTTATTGTCACTAGCAGAACCTGCAGTCATCCTTTGGATAGTAGATGAAGAACAATAAGAAAAAGGAGGAGAGATAAGAACCAGGGAAACAGAGAAAATCAGTTCTGTTGCCCAACACATAGAGAGTGACAGTAGGCCATAAGAAATCAGGCAGACCAGTGCAGCGGGTAATAAATTCCGCAAAGTGAGCAAGCATAGTCACTGGACAGAAAGAGAAAGCGGGAGATACGCATACTGGGGCAGTTGTAGTGTGAGAAGGGCATGAGGAATCAATGTGTAAATGGAGAGGTAGACTCACGCCCAACAGGCGTGCCACCATAGATCTAGCCATTGTTGTCCATATTCCCACTGGAGGCCAGAGAAGAAAAAGAGTACTCCATACGAGGACATCAATGTACAGCAAATCCTTCATTCATGTTCCTACAATAAAACGTAAATTCCTCCGTTTGTGTTGTGCTGCCTTATTGCCCACACATTACATATGGGACACCTGTAGATGCAGCAAGGTGATGATGATGTAACAGTCAGGAGTTGTGGATCTTCTCAACCACTGCAAGCGGTGGTATAAACCATGCCAGGGAGTGGAATCTGATAGATCCCGGCATCCAGCAGAGCTGGTCGCAAGGCAGGTTGGGCTTGCTGCGGTGGGAGCCTACCAGGTCGCTACCCCTGACATGACTTGCTTTCGGTGCCGGCCAAGGTGCAGCATGGTACAAAATTGTATATCATACTTGTAGTCTTGTACTTGTACTTGTAGTCAGGGACAGGCAGAAAGGTCAGGACAAACGGCAAAGGTTTGTGGTCGAGTGACGGAGGCAAACGGTTCGGTACACAGAAACAGTAGCAAGACTCAGGAAACACTTTCTCAGTAAGCTCAAGGGCTCTTAAATTTAAATTTAACAGAGTTGGTGTGTGCACCCTAGGGAGCGGGAATGCATGCGGCGCAAGCAGAGTCATCAGCTGGAGCTCGGACAAGTGAGTAGCTGCGGGAATGAAAGGTGCAATGATCATGCCCACAGCCCGACATGTGGGTCGCGGCGCCGTCCACCACCGGAATACGGGTGCATCTGTGTCCTGGTGTGAGGATTGCAGGAGCATGCGTGACAGTACCCCCTCCCCTTGGCCTCCCCCTCTTTCTGGCATTGGGACCTTTTTGAGTAAGGACCGCCCCGGCCCCAACTAAAGAGGCATTGACTTCTAAGAAAAATGGCTTCTCCGTATCTGGCTGGGAAAGCACGGGTGCAGATGCAAATGCCAATTTCAGCCTACAGTCAGCTTTTTCAGCCGCTGGTGGCCATAGCCATCGGGAACAGTGGCGTGAATTGACTGTAATAGCTGGCAAAACCCAGAAACTGATGTATGGCCTGAAGGGCGACAGGCCGTGGCCACTGCAGAATGGCATACAATTTATCGGGGTCCATCTACAGACCTTTGTCTGAGATGATATAGCTGAGAAACGGGAGGCTGTTCTGGTGGAAGAGGTACTTCTCAATCTTGGCATGGAAGCGATTATTCCATAGACTCTTCAGAACCTGGTGCACGTTAACCTTGTGGGACTCTGGATCGGGTGAGAAAACCAGGATATCATCCAGATAGACAACAACACAGGTGTATAGGAGGCCCCTGAATATGT
>JAODAL010066499.1:0-17727 GCA_025379985.1 Phyllomedusa bahiana | reverse complement strand
GGGGGTGGGGGCCCTTTCCCCGGTTTTCCGGAATCTGCGCCTGATTTTTTGTCGACACAGGGGGGGCGCTCATTCATCCTATGTAAAGTCCGCCGAGCCTCGCCAGTGTTTGAGGCGCAGTGCGGGACTTAGGGGCAGTGCGGCGCTGTGCCTATGATTCGCCGCCCGAGGTAGTGCACTCATACATATCATGTAAAGTCCGCCGCGCCTCGCCAGTGTGTGGGGCGCACTGCAGGGACATGGGCGCAGTGCGGCACTGCGCCTAATATTCGCTGACCGAGGAGGTGCGCTCATACATGCGGGGAAAAAAGGGTTCCCTGCGCTCGCCAGTGTGTGGGGCACAGTGTGGGGACATGGGCGCAGTGCGGGGACATAGGCGCAGTGCGGGGACATGGACACAGTGCGGGACTGCGCTTCACATGTATTCCGATGCGAGACAGGCTGGAGAACAGCGAGAAATCATTAAAGATGTCCGTGCAGAGTATGAATCAAAAATCGCCTTTTATAAAGGTGGAAAAACATTTCAGAAAAGGCTCAAACCTCAAAAATAAAAAATACATTAAAAAAATCACTTTCCAAAATCTAGAACGGGCTACATCAAGAATTAGGATATTGGAAATTGCCGGGAAAATACAGTAATTCAAATTCTGAAAGCTATTTCATTGGTCGGAAATAAACCAGCCAATCAGAATAGGAGCGACAGCGAACCATTAAAACTATTGGAAAAATATTGACCAATCAGAATCAAAGGCGGGACAGTTCAAAATTACAGTAAAAATGCAAGAAAAGAGCTGATTGGCTGAGCTAGCGGGGGCTTGGCTTCTTGGCCAATCGGGAATAGGAGCGACAGGGATCCATTAGGGCCTATGGAGAAGTTAGAAACCAATCAAAATCAAAGGCGGGACAGTTCAAAATACAGTAAAATACAGAAAAGAGCTGATTGGCTGAGTAGCGGGGGCTTGGCTATCCCAGCCAATCAGAGCGCGAGCTACTTCTCCCATTGTAGTCTATGGAGAGATCGGCGCAATGCAATCTCGGCGCTCAGCACCGTGCGGCATGAAATATTAATAAAAAATATCATTTTGATTAAGTGTAAAAGATTATCAGATAAAGAGCTGAAACCTTCTGTAAAAATAAAGCAGTTAAATCCCGGCGAGACCGGCGCTACATAGGGAATTGCAATAGAGAGAATTGCCGGGAAATACAGTAATTCAAATTGCTTAAGCTCTTCTGATTGGTCGGCATAAACCAGCCAATGAGAATAGGAGCGACAGTGGCCAATTCTAACCTATGGAGGAGAATTGACCAATCAGAATAGGAGCGACAGTGGCCCATTCTAACCTATGGAGAAATATTGACCAATCATATTCAAAGGCGGGACAGTTCAAAATACAGTAAAAAAGCAGAAACGAGCTGATTGGCTAAGCTGGACGAGCCCCCGCCGCTTCAACCAATCAGAGCACGAGCTACTTTCTCATAGAGTTCTATGGGAAAAGAAATGCAGAGTTAGCTCTGTTTGTGATTGGCTAAGTGGCGCGGTTATTTGGACCAATGGGAGAGCGAGCGAGCTCCTACGGGTTTTCTAATTGCAATCTGAAATAACCCCTGTACATGGCCGAAATCAAATGATAATTTCTGCCGAAGTTGTCCCAATGTGTATATAAAAAAAAAAACCGAATGATAATATGGGGGTAACGAAAAAAAAATTAATTCAATAAAATCCTGTTTATTTCTTTCTTTTCGTTATTCAAGGATCAATAGTATGGGTGTAACGAAAATAAAGAAATAAACCTGATGTTATTGATTTAATATTTTTTTTCGTTACCCCCAATATTTTTATTCGTTTTTATTACACATCGGGACAAACTTCTATAGTCTTATAATTTGATTTGGCCAATGTACAGATTTATTCCAGATGCATTAGAAAACCCATAGGAGCGTCGCTCGCTCTCCCATTGGTCCAAATAACGGCGCCTCTTTTAACTTAGCCAATCACAGAGCTCGCTTGGAATTTATTTTCCCCATAGAACTCTATGAGAAAGTAGCTCACGATCTGATTGGCCGGGATTGCTAAGCCCCCGCTAGCTCAACAAATCAGCTCTTTTCTGCATTTTTACTGTATTTTGAACTGTCCCGCCTTTGAATATGATTGGTAAATATTTCTCCGTAGGATATAATGGGTCCCTGTCACTCCTATTCTGATTGGTCAATTCTCTTCTATAGGATATAATGGGTCTTTGTCGCTCCTATTCTGATTGGCTGGTTTATGCCGACCAATCAGAAGAGCTTAAACAATTTGAATTAGGCCTCGTTCACACGGCTTATTCTGCCACGTATTGGCGCCGTACTGCGCGCCGGATTTGCGCTTCAGTACGGCGCCAATCCGGGCAGCCAATTCGGTAATCCATGCTTCATTGAGAACAGTGGAATCCGTCGCTCCTCCCCCTCGGCGAATCCGCCGCGGGGGGGAAAGGTGACTTTGAAACATTATTTACGGCGCGCCGTAAACAATGCATTGTCTATGGGGCCGGGAGCGGCGCCCCCGCCGCGCTCCGGCCCCGCCCCCGTCCCGCCCCTTATTCACGGCGGATTTGTGCGCTCAATACGGCGCACAAATCCGTCGGGAATAAGCCGTGTGAACACGGCCTTACTGTATTTCCCGGCGATTCTCTCTATTGCAATTCCTTATGTAGCGCCGGTCTCGGTGACAAACGCGTTGTTCGGGATTTAACTGCTTTATTTTTAGAGAAGGGTTCGGCTCTTTATCTGATAATGTTTTACACTTAATAAAAATGTTTTTTTTATTCATACTCCATGCCGCACGGCGCTGAGCGCCGAGATTACATTGCGCCGATCTCTCCATAGACTACAATGGGACAAGTAGCTTGCGCTCTGATTGGCTGAGAAAAGCCAAGCCCCCGCCAACTCAGTCAATCAGCTCTTCTCAGCATTTTTACTTTTGTTTTTAACTGTCCCGCCTTTGCTTTTGATTGGTTCAAAATTCTCCATAGGCTATAATGGGTCCCTGTCGCTCCTATTCTGATTGGCCGAGATAGCCAAGCCCCCGCTAGCTCAGCCAATCAGCTCTTTTCAGCATTTTTACTGAATTTTGAACTGTCCCGCCTTTAATTCTGATTGGTCAATAGTTCTCCATAGGTTTTAATGGTTTTTTTTTTTTACTGTCGCTGATATTCTGATTGGCCGGTTTCTGCCGGGCCCAATGAAAATAGCTTTCAGAATTTGAATTTACTGTATTTCCCGTCAATTTCCAATATCCTAATTTCTTGATATTGTGCCGTTTCTAGATTTTTGGAAAGTGATTTTTTAAAAAATATTTTTTATTTTTGAGGTTGAGCTCTTTTCTGATAATGTTTTCAAACCCTTTTTTAAAAGGGGATTTTTTTGGAATCATACTCCAATGCCGCACGGAGATCAGGCCCAGATTTCTCTTGCGATCTTCTGTATGCTTCCTGCATGTTAGTTCTTGCTTCACTTCGCCGCCGCCGGAGCATTTAGACCAAAAAAAAACCAGGTCTGGACTGTTCGGAGCTGCGAGCGCTGCATTGCGCCGCGCTTTGGCGTACATGCGTGGGGGTTTTCGAGCGCGCCGCGTCCCGCCCTGGAAAGCCCACACCGCGCCCATTGCCCGCCCTTCATGCGGGGCGCAGCTGAAAGTGGCGAACGCTGCGCCTAACACCGCGTCCTGCATCCAAACAGGGGGTTTCGGGCCAGGAGGTGCGTTTTTCTCCCCAAAAACAGGCGAAAAAGCCTGAATCATACATGTCGCCTTAGTGTCTAGCTGCTAGATTCAGTCTCCCCCATATTTAAAACAGCCTTATACACTCTGTTCCCCCCCCTATCTCCTGCCTGATAACCAAGGAGGGAGCAGTTTGCATTTTCATATTTGTTTCATCATTTTTAGGCTGTATGTATAAAATTTTACACCAATGCAGGTGTTTTGGTTACAAGGAGCTTGTGGGCTGGGGGAGAAAGGTGACGCTCTCTAGGCATGAGAACCATTTCAGGAGGTCTGCACAACTGTGACATCCTCTCCTTCCACTGCTCACACAGAATGATGATGTCACCAGTCTTCAGTGAGGGAAGACACACCTACTGGGAGGAGATACCCACCTACTGGGATGAGAGATCTGCTACTGGGAAGAGAGACGCACCCCTGGATTTGAAGCTGTAAGAGACAGAGCTACAACTCAAGTCTGCGATAGCCTGTACTGAGAAAACCCCTTTAATTTTACAAATAAATTACTACAGATTTGTTTTTATTTTTAATTTTTTTGTGGCAAGAACATAAAAAATTGTTTATCTGCATTTGTTTTTTTACACCATTCACATTTGACACTAAATAAGATGTTAGAGGTTAAAATGTTCTCAATGTTGGTGCAAGCTGGTTGACTCCATAGGGTACAAGTACAGCTTTTTCTTCAACTCTACCAACATTGGATTTGGTTGAGGTCTGGGGACTGTAGAGGCCAAAAAATTATTTCATTGTCATTGACCCCTTCCTTCTCCAACCTTGATGTCTGCTCCAGGTCGTTGTCCTGCTGGACACTATGTCGTCCTCTTCATCCCATAGTACGTGCATGAAGTAACTCATCTTGTAGGAGCTCACATAGAGCTCAGCATTGAGGTCACCATCATCCTGGTCAAGTATCCAATATCTTTGGCTGTGAAACATCCCCATATCATCAGGCTTCCTCCCCCGATCCTGACATTTCCTCCGTCTCTCGCTCCGTTCACCCCTTGTCCCTGGTTCTTCCCATTCCCCCCAGCAGAGCCCAGGTCTATTTGACTTTCATCTCTCGCTCCGTTCACCCTCCTCTCCTTGATTCTTCTCATTCCCCATCAGAGCCCGGTCTATTGACTTTCATCTCTTGCCCCGTTCACCCATTCTCACTTGGTTCTTCCCATTCCCCCATCAGAGCCTGGTCTATTGACTTCAATCTCTCGCTCCGTTCGCCCTTCTCCCTTGGTTCTTCCCATTCCCCCCCATCAGAGCCCGGTCTATTGACTTTCATCTCTCGCTCCGTATGCCCCATCTCCCTTGGTTCTTCCCATTCCCCCCATCAGAGCCCGGTCTATTGACTTTCATCTCTCACCCCGTTCGCCCCTTCTCCCTTGGTTCTTCCCATTCCCCCATCAGAGCCTGGTCTATTGACTTTCATCTCTCCCTCCGTTCGCCCTTCTCCCTTGGCTCTTCCCACTCTCCCCTTCGGAGCCCGGTCTATTGACTTTCACCTCTCGCTTCATTCGCCTCTTCTCCCTCGGTTCTTCCCATTCCCCCCATCAGAGCCGGTCTATTGACTTTCATCTCTTCCCTCCAAATCCCCCGTTTTCAATCTTCCATTTTCTAAACAGGCAGAGGTCAGCTCCAGGCAGGAACAAACACACGGGGCCAGAAAAGCAATGCAGGAAGCAGCTTGCACAGCAAAATCTCAGGCACTGAGGGAAAAAAACAGGCGGGCCTAAATAGTTACCCAGTCAGGGGGCGTACTAGAGAAGACTGGCTCTATAGCAAACCTTTTGCATGGGGGCCCTCTCCAACTTGCTGCCCAAACGAACATTTAAAGGGACCTCTTAGTCATGCAGTTACTAGTTTAATATAAGGAGTGAATACCTTAAAATAGATATCCCCATCATACTGCTACCAAAAAATTTTACCACTGTACCAGATCAACTTTACCAATAACACTATACATATGGACTGATTTTTACCAGCGAAATGACCACAAATTACCCACCACATAGTGACTGAATAAAAACCCCCATATTTATTATGAATTAAGATCAGTAAAACAAAGCCCAAATTTAGTACTCTATATAGTGAACATATAGTGATAGACACCAGTGTACACAGGCTCTGCAGACTGTATATTACCTCCTTTACAGTGACCATATAGGGGTAGACACCATTTATACATAGGCGTGCAGATGTATATTAACCCCAGCAAAACAAACTTTCTAGTGGAGACATCTTGGCAACAATTCTTTTCATTTATTAAATATCACAAACAAAACCAACTAAGACCGTTACAGAAGGTTATTTTGCGTTTCCGAAATTTAGAGCGTGTGTGGCGGACAGTCCTGATAGTACATAGTAAGGTATAGTTTCACGCCTCCCTCGGCATTAGCGTCTCCAGCGTCTCTTGTTGGAGCTGGCAAGTAGAAGGCGGGCATCTACCGCGCACGCGCGACGTTTCGGGTGAATCCCTCCCCCTTTTCTCAATTACCTCCATTACAGTGACCATTTAGTGGTAGACACCAGTGTACACAGGCTCTACAGACTGTATATTCCTCCGACAGGGGGACCATTTTAGTGGTAGACACCAGTGTACACAGGCTCTGCAGATGTATATTTAACCCATACAGTGACCATATATTGGTAGACCCCAGTGTACACAGGCTCTGAGACTGTATATTCCCTCCATTACAGTGCCCAAATTTGTGGTAAAAACCCCAGTGTACAAAGGCTCAAACAGATGTATATTACCTCCAGACAGTGACCATATAGTGGTAGACACCAGTGTACACAGGGCTCTGCAGACTGTATATTCCCTCCATACAGTGACCATTAGTGGTAGACACCAGTTTTAAAACAGGCTCTGCAGACTGTATTTACCCCCATACAGCGAACATATAGTGGTAGTCACAAGTGTACACAGGCTCTGCAGACTGTATATAACCTCCATACAGTGACCATATAGTGGTAGGGACCAGTGTACACAGGCGCTTGAGACTGTATATTACCTCCATACTGAGACCATATAGTGGTAGGCACCAGTGAACACAGGCTCTGAAGACTATATTACCCCATACAGTGACCATCTAGTGGTAGACACCAGTGTACAAGGCCTACAGACTGTATATTACCCCCCATACGGTGACCATATAGTGGTAGACACCAGTGTACCAGGCTCTGCAGACTGTATATTACCACCATACAGTGCCCAAATATAGTGGTAGACACCAGTGTACACAGGTTCTGCAGACTGTATATTACCTAAATACAGTGACAATATAGTGGTAGAAAACAGTGTACACGGGCTATGCAAAATGTATATTACCTCCATACAGTGACCATATAGTGGTATATCCCAGTTTTACACAGGCTCCGCAGACTGCATTTTACCTCCATACGTGACCATATAGAGGTAGAACCAGTGTACAGGCTCTGCAGACTGTATATTACCCCCTTTAACAGTTGACATTATAGTGGTAGACACCGTGTACACGGGCTCTAACAGATGTATATTACCTCCATACAGTGACCATTAGTGGTAGACACCAGTGTACACAGGCTCTGCAGACTGTATATTACCCCCATACAGCGACCATTTAGTGGTAGCGACAGACTGTATATTACCTCCATATAGTGACCAATATAGTGGTAGGTACCGTGTACAGGCTCTGCACACTGTATTTTACCTCCATACAGTGACCATTTGGTGATAGACACCAGTGTACACAGGCTCTGCAGAGTGTATATTACCTCCATACAGTGCCCATATAGTGGTAGACACCAGTGTACACAGGCTCTTCAGAATGTTTATTACCTCCATACAGTGACCATATAGTGGTAGGCACCAGTATACATAGGCTGTGCAGACTGTATATTACCCCCAGCACAAAACAAGGGCTAGTGGATACAGCTTAGCAACCATTCTTTCATTTTTTTAAATATCAAACATAACCAACTAAGACCGTTACAGAAGGTTTATTTGCGTTTCCGTAAATAGAGCGTTGTGTGGCCGACGTCTGATAAGTCATCAGTAAGGTTTAGTTTCACCCCTCCCTCGGCATAGCGTTCCAGCGTCTCTTGCTGGGCGCTGGCACGTAGACAGGCGGGCATCTACCGCGCACGCGCGACGTTTCGGGAGAATCCCTCCCCCTTTCTCAATTACCTCCATACAGTGACCATTTAGTGGTAGACACCAGTGTACACAGGCTCTACAGACTGTATATTAAACCTCCAGACAGTGACCATTAGGGGTTTAGAACCAGTGTTACACAGGCTTGCAGACTGTATATTAACCCCATACAGTGACCATATAGTGGTAGACACCAGTTTTCACGGCTCTGCAGACTGTATATTACCTCCTACAGTAAACCATTTAGTGGTAGACACCAGTGTACACAGGCTCTACAGACTGTATTATTACCTCAGGGACAGTGACCCATATAGTGGTTGACACCAGTGTACACAGGCTCTGCAGACTGTATATTACCTTAAATACAGTGACCATATAGTGGTAGACACCAGTGTAAAACAGGCTTGCAGACTGTATATTACCTCCATACAGCGACCATTATAGTGGTAGTCACAGTGTACACGGGCTTGCTGACTGTATATAACCTCCATACAGTGACCATATAGGGGTAGGGCCCAGTGTTACAAGGCGCTTGAGACTGTATATTACCTCCATACAGCGACATATAGTGGTAGACACCAGTGAACACGGGGCTTGCAGACTATTTTTACCCCCATACAGTGACCATATAGTGGTAGACACCAGTGTACAAAGGCTCTATAGACTGTATATTTACCTCCTTACGGTGACCATATAGTGGTAGACACCAGTGTTACACAGGCTCTGCAGACTGTATATTACCACCATTCAGTGACCATTTTAGTGGTAGACACCAGTGTAAAAAGGCTCTGCAGACTGTATTTTTACCTCAATTACAGTGACCATATTAGTGGGGGGGGGAAACCAGTGTACACGGGCTTGCGAACTGTATATTACCTCCTACAGTGCCCATTATAGTGGTATATCCCAGTGTACACAGGCTCCGCAGACTGCATTTTACCTCCATACAGTGACCAAATTAGAGGTAGACACCAGTGTAAAAACAGGCTCTGCAGACTGTTATTACCTCCATACGTGACCATTATAGTGGTAGACACCAGTGTACAAGGCTCTACAGACTTTTATATTACCCCCAAATACAGTGCCCAAATATAGTGTGGGACACCAGTGTACAAAAGGCTCTGCAGACTGTTATATTACCACCATACAGCGACCATATAGTGGTAGCGACCAGATGTATATTACCTCCATTATAGTGACCATATGTGGTAGGTTCCCAGTGTACACAGGCTCTGCCACTGTATTTTTACCCCCTTTACAGTGACATATGGTGATAGACACCAGTGTCACAGGCTCTGCAGACTGTATATTACCTCCATACAGTGACCATTAGGGGGTAGAACCAGTGTAAACAGGTCTGAAAACTGTATATTACTCCATACAGTGACATTTTAGTGGTAGACCACAGTATTACATAGGCTGTGCAGACGGGTATATTACCCCAGCACAAACAAACGTCTAGTGGATACATCTTAGCAAAATTCTTTCATTTATTAAATATCACAACATAAACCAATAAGACGTTACAGAAGGTTATTTGCGTTTCCGTAATAGGCGTGTGTGGCCGCAGTCCTGTAAGTCATCAGTAAGGTATAGTTTCCGCCTCCCTCGGCATAGCGTCTCCAGCGTCTCTTGCTTGGAGCTGGCAATTTAGACAGGCGGGCATTTTACGCGCTACGCGCAAACGTTTCGGGAGAATCCCTCCCCCTTTCTCATTTACCTCCATACCAGGGGACCATTTAGTGGTAGACACCGTGTACACAGGCTCTACGGGACTGTATATTACCTCAGCAGTGACCATTTAGTGGTAGCACCAGTGTAACGGCTTTTGAAAGACTGTATATTACTTCCATACAAGTGACCATATAGGGGGTAGCCCACCAGTGTACACAGGTCTGCAGACTGTATATTCCCTCATACAGCGACCATATAGTGGGTAGTCACCAGTGTACACAGGCTCTGCAGACTTTTATATTAACCTCCATACTAGGGGACCATATATGGTAGACACAGTGTACACAGGCGCTTGAGGACTGTATATTACCTCCATACAGCGACCATATAGTGGTAGACACCAGTGAACACAGGCTCTGCAGATATATTACCCCCATACAGTGACCATATAGTGGTGGGACACAGTGTACACAGGCTCTACAGACTGTATTTTACCTCCATACAGGGGACCATATAGTGGCAGACACCAGTGTACAAAGGCTCTGCAACTGTATATTACCTCCATACAGTGACCATATTAGTGGTAGGACCAGTTTTACCAGGCTCTGCAGACTGTTATATTCCCTCCTTTACAGTGACCATATAGTGGTAGTTTACTAGTGTACAAGGTTACATTGGTGACTCAGAGGTGACGTTGTTCTGATGTGTTATTCACTTTCCCTTTTCTTCTGGTCCAGACCACTATGATGACTTCTCCGGGCCCAACCACTCTTCCCTGCAGTTTTGGACATAAATATTCTAACTTTCCCAGACCTCACTCCCTGCTCCCACCTCTGTACAAACTTCCCAGGAGTGGGAGAAGGGGTACAGGGTGTAACTTAGAGGCCCAGTCTCCTAGAGGGAAGGAACAGAGGTTTTAACAACCTGCAGATTGTGTTACAGCTATGGCCGGGGACCTGCCAAATCACATTAAACGGTAGGCAGACATCCATTAGTTAGGTTGGTAGGCACTTGGTAGGTAGATTGGTAGGCCCCAGATAGATTGGTATGCCCCAGTAGGCATTTACATAGGCCCCAAGGTAGGTAGACCACAGGTAGGTAGATTTCCTAAGGTAGGTAGGCTTGTGTTAGGTCAGGCTAGGTAGACAGGTCCCATTCATGTATGTAGGATTGTCACTAGGTATGCACTAATTGGGTCCCAGTTAGGTAGGCTATAGGTAGGTAGATTGGTCCTAGGTAGGCAGTAATTAGACCCCAGTTAGGTAGACATTTATTGTGGCCTTAAAATTAGCTAGGTAGAATAAGCGATAGGTAGGGTCCACATAGGTAGATAAGCTATAGGTGGAGCCCACATAGATAAAGTAAGTAAGTAGATTTAGGTGGGTACCACATAGGTAGGCAGGGTTTAGTAGGATATAGGGGCCTATGTAGGTAGGCAGGGTTTAGGCAGGCTATATGGCCTATTTGGCGGGCGGGGTTTTGATAGGAAATAGCAGCCCAAATAGTAGGCAGGTAGAGTATAGGGGCCAATATAGCCAGACAGGGTTTAGTTAGGCTGTAGGGGCCATACAGGCAGACATGGTTTGGGTTTAGGGTATAGGGGCCTATATAGGCAGACATTGGGTGTTAAAAAAAAAGAAATAACTTACCTCTCTCCAGGACCAACCAAATATAAATAGGGGCCCGGCCAGTCTCTGTGCACAGTGTGGGCGGGCGATGATGTGACGTCATTGCCCCGCCCACATCAGAACTGTGGCCGGCGCCTGGTAGGTTTAAAGGGCCCAAGTGGGCCAAGAAACAACAATATACTAGAACTTGGGCACAACTAGACTTTAAATTAGTATCTCAAAAAGTCAGGACACCCCTCAAATTTTTGTAAATATTGTATTATATTTTTTCCTGGGACAACACGAGAATCTCACACCTTGATACAAAGTAAAGTAGTCACAGCATCAATGTCTATGGGGCAAAAGTGAGGACACCCTAAGTGACCAACCAAAAAGTGAGGACACCCCTAAGTGATACAATGTAAAGTAGTCAGTGGCCCGGGTTGTATCACAGGGAAGAATCACAGCATCAATGTCTATGGGACAAAAGTGAGGACACCCCTAATAGACTGCAACAGTGAGGACACCCCAAAGTGATACAATGTAAAGTAGTCAGTGCTGGCTTGTATACAGGGAAGAACTCACAGCATCAATGTCTATGGGGACAAAAGTGAGGGGCATCCTAAGGGACAGCAAAAGTGAGGACACCCCTAAGAGACAGCAAAAGTGAGGTCACTCCTAAGTGACCACAAAAGTGAGGACACCCCTAAGTGATACAATAATAAAGTAGTAGTGCCCAGTTGTATCACAGGGGAAAAACTCACAGCATCAATGTCTATGGGGAAAAGTGAGGACACCCCTAAGAGACCACAAAAGTGAGGACAAACCCCCAAGTGTTACAATGTAAAGTAGTCAGTGCCCGGCTTATATCACAGGGAAGAACTCATAGCATCAGTGTCTATGGCGACAAAAGTGAGGACACCCCTAAGGACCGCAAAAGTGAGGACACCCCTAAGTGATACATTGTAAAGTAGTCAATGCTCGGCTTGTATCACAGGGAAGAACTCACAGCATCAATGTCTATGGGGACAAAAGTGAGGGCACCCCTAAGTGACGGCAAAAGTGAGGACACCCCTAAGTGATACAATGTAAAGTAGTCAGTGCCTGGCTTGTATCACAGGGAAAGAACTCACAGCATCAATGTCTATGGGGACAAAAGTGAGGACACCCCTAAGGGACAGCAAAAGTGAGGACACCCCTAAGTGATACAATGTAAAGTAGTCAGTGCACGGCTTGTATCACAGGGGAAATGTGGTGCCCTCAAAATAACTCAACACAGCCATCAATGTCTAACCTTCTGGCAACAAAACTGAGTAAACTTCTCAGTGACAACAAAAGTGTGTACACCACTAAGTGACTACAAAAGTGAGTACACCCCGAAATGAAAACAAAAATGGGTATACCTCTAAGTGAAAATGGACAAATCGTGCCCAGTTTGTCATTTTCCCTCCACGGTGTCATGCTAGTGTTACAAGATCTCTGGTGTGAATGGGGAGCAGGTGTGTTACATTTGGTGTTACCATCTCACACTCTCATACTGGTCAATGGAAGTCCAACATGGCTCCTCATGGCCAAGAACTGTCTGAGGATCTGAAAAAAGAATAGTTACTCTACAGAAAGATGGCCGAGAGGATGAGAAGATGCCAACACCCTGACACTGAGCTGCAGCGCGGGGGCCAAGACCATACAGCAGTTTAACAAGACAGGTTCTACTCAGAACAGAAAAAAAGGGATGTTATTTACTCAAAAAAAATAACGATCAGCCAAACTTACAGTTCAATGGCCGAACTATAGACTGAACCCAGTAGGAGGCAACACAAGCCCATGTGCTATTTGGGAGAAATATAACAGGTGCAGATACTGTAACTAATGAACAGCAGCTCCCCACGTCCACTAGAGGAACAACTGAATGATAAAAAACTGCACATTGAATAAGAAAACCAGTTCACACCATTACTTTTATACCCTGAAAGCCACAATTTCATACAAGAGGAGAACTAATCTTAAATATTATTTGGCTACATACTAAAAAACAGGGATTTTACTGTTGGGTTTTTGAGTAGATTCTGTATTTGGGGAAACCCAAGAATCTAACTGTAAAAATTTTCCCCATAAAACCCCAATAGAAAATTGAGCTGTAGTCTACACAGGTTTGGATTTTTTTGAGGTCGAATTTGATATCCGAAAAAAAACTTAGAACAGGTTAAAATATAACTTTAAAATCACTTGAAAACAAAAAATTATAGTACAGTTGTTAGGATGGAGTCAGGAAACAGTTAACTCTGAAAAAACAGTGAATTTGGACAATGTCTCTATTTACATCCTTCAAGGAAATTTGAACAATTTTCTGTGTTTGATGATTTCAGGAACCAATTTGGACAACAAGACACTGGCCATAACTCGCTCTAACTAGAGAGATAAGACAAATAGTTACATATTATCTCATTTTTATGCTGAAGTGAGCACTCCCAAATGTAAAAAAAAGTGAAAGGGGATCCGTCAGGGGCGTTCACGGAACAACACAGACAGCGTGGGGGCCCTGACACTGATCCCAACCCCTGTCCTGCCTTTTGGGGGTGCCGACTCCTTAATGGTTTCGGCCCCAACCAGAAGACTGAGCACAATGCTGAATAGCGGGAAAACACAAGACGCAGACAAACAAGACAAACACAATAAGGGACCGTCAAGCAAGCCAAAGTCGGTAACTATCGGGAACGTGGTCCAATGTCAGAAGGCAGAAGAATAAAAGTGAAAACACAAGTAGATAACCAGGGAGACACAAAATAAAGAGGGCGAGTTATAGGCAGAAAAGACCAGTAAAAACAGGCAAGGAGAAGAGACAGAAAACCCTTAAATACCTTCCCAGGAGAAACTAAGGAAAAAGGCAAAAAGGAGGGGAAAAGAAAAGGAAGACCAGATGGAAAGGTAGACCCTGTCAATCACCCAGGAAAGGAGCCGGGGTTAACCCATGAAGTGTGGAAGATTTCTGGCCCAGGCGTCGGCCAGGATTCAATCAAGATATCAGGGAGAAAACCCAAGTTCACACTATAAACACAAATGAGACACTATGTCAGAAACCATGGCTTCTAGGCATCGGCCGCGGCCGGCGACCAGATACAAAGCTGAGGTTCTTTCTGGCATGATCATGACAGAACCCCCCCCCCTTATGGGGGGCCACCGGACCCTAAACAGACCCTCTAGGTTAGCAGAATGGACTTGGTTAACTTTTCCTTTTCCAGCTTGGAAGCATGTTTTGCAAAATGGGACTCGGAGACGGACAAATTTTGGTCTGGTTCGGGGTTTTTTCTAGGTTTTTTGATTTTTGTGGGCGTTTTTAGAGTCTTATGACTCCTAGCGCAGACTGTGCACAGTCGATTACAGCAATTTCTATTTTAGTTTCATCACCTTTTGTGGGGAATACGTGGAAGTGGGAGCCATCGTTACGGCAAAGCGGGCAGTTTGGGAGGAGCAGAACTTTGTGAACTGGTAGTTGAGGACACTAAATCTGAAGGCAAGGTGGTGACAACTAACTCCCGAAGAAAGAATATTTTCAGGTTTCTCAATTGACAGTTTGCATAGATTCTCGTTCCGACGCAGACGAGTTGAGCTTTGCCCCTGGAGTGAGGTCTATAGGACAAACATTAGGCTGGTGTGGAGGGAGATGTTCCCCAACATCCCCTCAAAGACGCTAGAATTACATTCTGAAATATCATGAGCATTAATTTTCAAAACACACACGAAGGGATGCACTATCTTCGATGAGCACCACATGGGGTCACCCCATTTGATCAATCGGTGGTTCTCCAAGTCGAACAGGATTATGGAGGCGGAGCCAGGGCAACCCAAGAATAATATCTGCAGAGAGTTTCTCCATGACAAAAAATGAAAGTTTTTCGTATGCGAAACTCCAACACATTCAAAGTGACCTCAGCAGTACAAAATTTTATTCTTCCTCTGGTTAGTGAGGTAGAATCTAAAACCTGAAACCAAGAAAGGGAGAAAAACAAAGGAAACAAGTTCCAAACCCAAGGCTTTAGCAACAGACATACTGATGAAATTAGCAGCTGCCACCAGTCAATCAGGGCAGACAAGCAAAAAGTCTTGGAGCTAGAAACTAAGGTTAAAGGGCAAAATAAACTTGTTATTTGAGTTAGGATGGGGACCTGTAGATCCAGTTACCTTCCTGGAAATTGTGCAGACGTTCGGTGTTTTCCTTGGGGTGAGTTAGGCCTAATAGGACAGTTTCTCAGGAATGGTCAGGCTTCCCGCAAATAAAGGCACAAGGCGTTTCCAACCGGTGTCTCCTCCTGGTGGCAGCAGATGTAAGACCCAACACAGGGGTTCTATCTCAGAAGACTGAGAGGGAGATGGGAGAGACAAACTCTCAAAGAAGGAAGAAGCAGGTTTTACAGGGAAGCCTGACTTGAGCTGAACAGTCAAACCCCCTTGCTTTTCCTAGTCTCTCCTCAGTCTTCTGTCAATAGTCACAGCTAGAGTCAAAAAAGTCACATCAGGATCTCAGGGATTGGATTTGGTGCCATAGCATCCTTCACGCATCAGAAAGTCCTTGTCTGAAAAAGGGGCTTCAGAGGTTGGTCTGACCACCAACGGTCAACGTACACCATTGGCGGAACTCGGAACAGTAGTTTCAGCCGAGCGGGCCTGTCTCTGAATAGATTAGCAAAATGAGTCTCTGCCCATGCCACATGGTTGGGGTTATCATAAACCTGTCCTAAAGCCAAAAAAATCTGTCCATGATCTCCACTCAGGGCTTCAGAGGGTTTAGCTTTAAAGCCCAATCCTGGGTGGGCCCTGGAGGAAGAGACCAACAACTGCTACTTTCTCAGCTTCAGTGGGAAAATATTTGAAGCGAAAAAATAAATTTACATGATTCCCTAAAGGTTCGGAACCTGTCAGGATTTCCGTCAAAGCGACAGGAAGAAGCATTTAGACTTATGACGTATGCTAGGATCCACAAAAAACAAAGGGGCAGGTAGGGACACAGGACGGGGCGGCAAGTCCAGGTACCGGGTTAGTTAAGGCATCAACACGCTCTGAGACTTGAATAATAAGACCCGCCATTTCCCTGAAGGCTGAAGTTGTCAACTCATCCAAGCGGTCGGTGACCGGGCAAGTCGGTACTCTTATTGAAACCGCGAGGGGATTCGACTGTGGGTAAAAGGCCTGTTATAATGTAAGGGATCCCTCAGGGACGCACCCAAAAAAGACAAGAAAGCGTGAGACCCTGACAATGGATCCCAACCCCTGCCCTGCTTTTGGGGTGCCCGACTCCTTAATAGGTCGGCCCCCGACCAGGGAAAACTGAGCACTTGCTGAAAAGCGTGAAAACACAAGACGCAGACAAACAATACAAACACAATAAGGGACGGTCAAAGCAAAGCCAAAGTCGGTAAACTATCGGGAATGCGGTACAAAGTCAGAAGGCAGAAGAAAAACGTGAAACAAGCAGAGTAAGTTACCAGGGAGACAAGAATAAAGAGGGCGAGTTTTAGGCAGAAACAGACCAGTATAACAGGCAAGGAGAAGAGACAGAAGAACCCTTAAATAACCTTCCAGGAGAACTAAGGAAAAAGGCAATAGGAGGAAGAAACGGAAGACCAGATAGGAAGGTTGAGCTGTCAATCACCCCGGAGAAGGAAACCAGGTTAACCCATGGAGTGCTGGAAGATTCCTGGCCCAGGGGTCGGCAAAGGGAAACAATCAAGATAGCAGGGAGGAATACCCCGTTCACATATAAACACAAATGAGCACTGTCCAAAAAACCATGGCTTACGTCGCCTCGGCCGCGGCCGGCGACCAGAACTCAAAGCTGGGGTTCTTTCTGGCATGATCATGACAAAAAGCCTGGCATTTGTAAATAAAGCTCAGTTCTGATGTGCTCTGGCCCCCGGACCGCTTATATGGTTGAGCACGTTGTTCACTTGTGTTTGATCATTTTTACGAGAGTATAGCCCTTTTTGTAGCTGCTTCTTTAAAAATTAATCCACTCCTGTACTGGACAGTAAGAGTGTGTGATCACTCTCAATGGCTAAACCTATCAGCTGGCGCGGCCCGGAAACAGGGACCCGGGGGCAATTCCAGCGTACAGAGGAACGGGGCACTTGGACACTCCCGCCGGGAACGCTCAGAACTACTGGCCAGGTAAGAAAAAACTTTTATGTTTTTTTACGATGGTTTCTGTGCTTCCATTGACTGTGATCCCGACCCGTCCCAAAGTACATATAGAGGTTGGTAATGTCCGGTCCTTTTGATAGACCAAAGAAAACCTGCCAGTCGGAGTGGATAGATTTTTGTGTGAATGTATGAGCTGTTCATTTAATTGCCCGATTAGGGAAGAGGATTGCCTAACTGAGACATGTCTGCGCTCTGAAAGGAGGGGGCATGATCCATGCTTAACCTCGGTAATACGGCAAACTAAGTGACAGTTGTATGTTGGGTGAAGAGTATGTTTATAAGTCCCGTTTCTGATTCTGATTTAACTAACCTTGAAAAAAGGATGGGTGTATGGTGTGAAAAAAAAAGGGGGAAAAAAAAAAAAAAAC
>JAODAL010066498.1:0-17727 GCA_025379985.1 Phyllomedusa bahiana | reverse complement strand
TCATCCTGATGGGGTTGTTCTTTTCTCCTTTTCTTCTCCTTCTGGCCCAACCTCAAATTGTTTCCCTGAGGGTTCGTTCCCTTCCATTTTTTTATCTGCCCGGTCGCATGCAATGTTTCTTCTCCCGGGTCACTATATCCTGTAGAATTTCCCCAAAAATACATCTTAGATCCCTCTTTTTTCAGCATTTTCCCAATCAATTTCCCCAAACGCATATGTTAGACCCGAAAAATTAAAAAAATTAAAAAATTCAGAAAAGGGCATGTAAATAGGTAGACCCCATTATGTAGGTAACGGGCCTTCCTCCATTTTTGGTAGGTAGACGGGGCCCTACCCTGAAATTGCCCCCAGTAATTACCCGGGTAGCGGGGTTGCCCCAAGTAACAGCCAGGTAGTGGGCTGCCCACAGAACTGCCGGGTACTGGGGTTTCCCAAAGTAACTAGCCGGTAGTGGGGTCCCCACAGTAACTCCCAGGTGGGGGGGCTGCCACAGTAATCAGCCAGGTGGGCATTTAATTAGCCAGGTAGGGCCAGTTTTAAGCAGGCAGGGCCAGTTGAAGCAGGGGGCGTTAGAAAGGGGAGGGGGCCAGTATGTAAGCAGGCGGGGCCAGTTGTAACAGGGGGCCCTTTAGGATGCAAGGCAGGGCCGTATATAGACAGGGCCACTATAATTAGACGGGGCAGTATATAGGTAGCCGGGGGCTGTAGTATTAAAAAAATAAAAAAAAAAACAATACTTACCTGATGTTTCTGTTTCCCTCTTCTGTCCTTTTCCCCCGGAGCGCCCCCCGGCAGAGTGGGGGGGGACGCGGAGCGGGGCGCGTGCGTCTCAATCGCGCCCCTTTCCCCCGCGGCCTCCGGGGAGGAACAGACAGGATATAATCCTGCTGTTCCTCGGCCGCGTTGCCCCGGGGTGCAGGGGGCGGCCGTGAGGCTCATGGCTGGGTCTTGACCCGCCATGCAATCGGTGGCAAGGGGGGCCCCTGTCGGTCCCCTGCCACGGGTTTTTCCCGGTCGCTATGCACCATGGGCCCCTGATCAGCCCCGGGGCCAGCCCCCCGGGGGGAAAACTGGTCCCCTCGGCGGCCGATCTGAGCCGGCCCTGCAGCCCGCCGGGCAAAGGCCCGGATTGCCCTATGGGCAGTCCGGGCCTGGTGTGCACAGTGCTGTTTTTAACCATGATAAAAAGTCTACAAGAAAACTGTAGGAAGAAATTTTATGTAACATGAGATAGAGGCATAGTAAAAACACAGCTGCAGAAAGAGGAGGCTTAACAGGAACCTGTCATGTGGTTTATGCTGCCCTATCTGAGAGCAGGAAAGAAGTTAGCTTGTGATATATAGGGTTTTTATGATCGAGGGAGAGAAGCGAGCTCTGGGGTATATAGGGTTATATGTAAGGAAGGCTGAGCTCTGTGAATATAGGGGGAATGTAAAGGGAGAGGAAACTGGCTCTGTGATATATAGGGTTATATGATGGAGAGAGAAAGCTGATCCCGTGATAATAGGGTTAAAGATGAGGGAGAGGAGCTGAGCTCGTGATTAAGGGTTATTGAGAAGGGGAAAGAAGATGAGCTCTGTGAAATAGGGTTATAAGATATAGGAGGAAGGAGCTCTGTGTAATAGGGGTTAAGTTTGTAATTTTTGCTCTAGTAGCAAAAAAAAAAGGGGGTGGGTCATGGGGCTAGGATCTCCAGTTAGAATTAAAATATATAAATTCAAAAAAAAGGGGGTTTTAAAGAATAAAAACCAGAAATTTTTCCTAAAAAAAGATTAAAAAAAAAACCTTACGCGTTTCGCACGCTCCTCGGGGGCTTTTTATCAGGAGTGTGTTTTTACAAAAGTGATATCACTCAATATATTTTTACAAAAATTGTCTCTCCCCCCCCCTTTGACCCGTCCCCCCGTCCGTCACCCCGAGGCCTGTCCCGGGCGCCAGCCTCATGGCCGTGCGCCCGAGGAGCTGCCCGGGGAGCGCGGGGTAAGAGGACAGCGCGCTGCCGAGGGATTAAGGTGAGTATTATGTTGTTATTTTTATGATTTACCCGCCTCAGTGCCCCTTTAAAAACTGCCTGGCCCCCCTTAATGCCTGTGTGGCCCCCCTACCCTGCTTTTGCCCCCAAAAACCTGCCCCGTGGCCCCCAATTCCTGCCTGTGGCCCCCATTCCCTGCCTGTGGCCCCCTATAAAGGCGCCTGTGACCCCCCTAACTGCCTGTGCCCCCCTATCCCGCCCGTGGCCCCCATAACCTGCCCGGGCCCCCCAAAAACTCCTGTGGCCCCCATTACCCCTGTGGCCCCTATACTGCCTGTTGCCCCATATAATCGCCCTGTGACCCTATATACCTGCCTGTGGCCCCATATACCTCCGGGGGCCCCCATATACGCCTCATTGCCCCCTATACTGCCTCAGTCCCCTTATATACCTCTTGTGGCCCCCATATACTGCTTCATCCCCCCATATCGCCTCAATGACCCTATATACCGCTGTGGCCCCTATACTGCCTGTGCCCCTATATATCCTTTGGCCCCATATACCTGCCTTCCCCCCCTATATACTCCCCAAGTGAACCCAATGGGCCCCTGTGGCCCCCATAACTGCCTCAAGACCCTATATACCGGGCCTGTGGCCCCAATACGCCTGTCCCCCCTTCCTGCCTGTGGCCCTATATACTGCCTCACCCCCCTATTACTGCCTCAGTCCCCCTATATTCTGCCTCGTGCCCCTTATTCTGCCTCAGTCCCCCTATTTCTCCCAGTCCCCCTTTATTGCCTCAGTCCCTATATCTCCCTCAGTCCCCCTTAGTTGCCTCGTGCCCCCTATAGTCGCCTCAGTGCCCCCCTTACCCCCTGGGGCCCCCCATAACCCCCCGTGGCCCCATATACTGCTTCAGTGCCCTTAATACCAAAATGGGGGGACTGCTATCCCAAAAAATTAAGGATTTGTGGAAATGGAGGTTTAAGATATTTGTGTCCAAATCCTCGGGACAGTTTTGGGCCGGGAGCAATCACATGAAGGTGTGAACCGGATGGAGAAGAAAAGGGAAGTGAACGACCGATCAAAAAGCCCCCGGTGATTACAAATGTAACAGCAGGGAATCATTTAATGCTGCAGAGTCTACTAAAAACTATACTACCACTTATGGTCATTTTTGCGGGTGGTATAGTAATTTCAGAGCCTGTGTACGTGGTAGTCACATTGGGGGTCGGTTCGGTCAGGGTCGGGCAATTATTTGACCCTTAAGTATAATATTTTTTGGGCTTGGTTTTGTGGAGTTTTTTTTTATCACAATCACTTTTCGGTAGATTTGCTCCATGCATCGGGGGTTATTTGGGATGTTTGGGGGGTATTGTCATAAAAGGTGGAAGTTCTGAAACTTTAAATTTTTCATTATGATTTTTATGCAGTGACTGGTGGAGATGGGGGATCTGTGTGGATGGCAAAAAAATTAGTGACGGGAACAGAAGGTTTTTTCTGTAAAAAAAAAACCCGCTTTTCCAATGAGGCGGGAAAAACACAAAGGGCCCCGAGCCGCCCCGGAGTTTTTGGCCCGGGGCAACGCCCCGTATGTGTGTGATGTGTATATGTTTTTGTTATATTATTATATTATATATATATATATATTTATATATATTAATTTATATATATTTATATCTCGTGCTTTTAGCAGCTATCTGAAAGATTCTGAAATACATTAGGGACCTGGCAGGATGGTGGGAGTTTCTTCTTTTTCTCACTATGGATGTGGGGGTTTTAAAATTTAAAATTTTAAAACATATTTTGGGGAAAGGGCCTATTTTATTTTTGGGGGAGGGTGTGGGTGCCCGGGAGGGGAATTTTCCTTTTAGAGGGCCTGTGATTGATCCTCAGAAATAATTTTTTTGAGTATAATGGATCACACTACCACCAGCAGGTTGGTACAGCGATGGGGACACGTGTTTCCCCATCGCTGGCCATCCTGTTTATGGGTAATTTTGAGGAATTGTATATCCCCTCCGATTACAATCTTTTTAGATCAAAAATAGTGTGTTACAAGAGGTTCATAGATGACCTGATTTTCATATGGAATGGGTCCCCAGAAGAGGCCGCCAGTTTTTTGAGTGAACTGTATATGAATTCAGCAGGTATCACCTTTACATCTACAATAAATGGAAATAGTATACAGTTTTTAGATTTGAATTTGTACCACGATAAAGGCAAAATCTGCATTAATACGTACTTAAAGCCAGTGGATTCGAATAATTTCATCCACTTTACAAGCAACCATTACAAGAAATGGATGAGGAATGTACAATTTGGGCAATTTCGCTGAATCCGAAAAAATTGCACTTCAGATGAAATGTATGCTGAACAAGCACAAGTGCTTGTTAAGAGATTTAGAGAAAAAGGGTATCCCAGAAAACTTGTAGAGGAGGCAAAGGATAGAGCTTCTAAAAAAACACAAAACGAATATGTTCATTCTGTTAAACCCAAGGGAGATGGAGAATGTTTTAAACTTAATTTTATTACTTCTTATTCATCCCAACATGAAGAACTTCGGAAAATTTTAAATAAACACTGGGGAATCCTGCGGTCCGATCCCATTTTGAAAACAGAAATCACTACAAAGCCTAGAGTTACCTATAGAAGAGCTAGCACTTTAAAAATATCATTGCACCTTCACGGGAAAAAAGTGACAAACAAAAGGCCACAGACAACAATAGAAAAGAAAAGGGGTCATCTACTGTAGAAAAGGATCGTGAAGGAGGAGTTGTACTGTAGCTTGCAAATTCCCCACATGTAAATGTTGTGGAATGCTGCGAGAAGGAAATGAGTTTACTTCCTCGTCCACCACTGAAAAATCTAAAATCAAATACAAATTGTCTTGCAACTCAAATTATGTCATATATTTAATTACATGCAGTTGTAAGAAACAATACGTTGGGCGAACTCTACCAAGCTCTCCCAATGGATGAACAACCACAGATTTAACATTAGAAAGAAAAATAAGATGTACAGCCTTTCGAGGCACCTGTCGGAAAAACACCCCAGTGGTGATTATAGTCTACAAGTACAACCTATAGATTTCATTCCAGAAAATGTGGTCGATAGACTTCAGGGTCTAATCAACAAGGAAATGTATTGGATTTTTAGACCTGACACTTTGAGCCCCGTAGGTTTGAATGAGGCTCAAGAAGTGGTTAATTAGGATATGTAGATGAGTAGGTGCCTCAGTAGCATTTAGTATCCCCTTATTAATAATAGCCATCAGATGCCTAGACATAAGTTAATAGCTATTTCAGCTTGTATACATATATTTTCAAAGCGTTCTTAATGCTCAGAGCCGCCTTTCAGCGGCAATATGGGCATTGAGCATGCGCAGTACACAAGGCGGCACTTGCCGGAAGTTACGGCGATGCCCTTACTATGACGCGCCGTTCCGTTTCCGGCTTAGTGCCGACACGGCATCAAAGAACGCGGATTTTTTGGATTGCAGTTCAGGTAATACAATATTGCTGCTGTTATTTACATTGTAGAGATTTGTTTTTATGTATATTAGATTGTGGAAATTTTTGGGGGCCCAGCTAAGGGCGGGGAGAGAAAACATTTTAAAACCTATATATTGAGTGATATACTTTGTAAAAAACACACTCCTAAATAAGCCCCCTTTTGGGGATGCTTTGCAAAGGGCGAGGGGTTTCTATTTTAATTTAAAAATTTTAGGAATAAATTCGGTTTTTATTTGCTTTGAAAACCCTTTTTTTTTGAATTTTCATATATTTATAATTTCAAAAATGGAAAACCCTCGCCATGAGCCCCCCCCTTTTTTTCTTTGTTACTGGGAGTTTAATAAAAAACATAAAACCCCCCAAAAATAAATCCCCAAAAGCCGGGTTCCTCCCCTCTCTTATATAACCCAAATAATCACAGGCTAAACCCTTCCCTCTCCTATAAAAACCCCTATATACACGGGAGCTCAGCCTCCCCTCTATCACAAAAACCCTACAAATCACAAAGCTCAGCTCCTCTCCTCTCTCATATAATCCTATTTACACGACTCAGTTTTCTCCCCCTTCCCATCATAAAACCCCTTTATATTTTCCACAGAGCTAAAGCTTCTCTCCTCTAAAAATAAACCCAATTTATCAAAAACTAAATTTCTCCCCCTTTTTAAACCATATAACCCTATAATAAACAGAGCTCAAGTTCTTTCCCCCCAATCAAAAAACCCTTTATATATCACAGAGCCATCCCCTTTGGCGGGCCCCGGGTTTCAAAAAATGAATTTGGGGGTAATACAGTGCCTTGGGGAAAGTATTGGGCCCCTTGAACTTTTCAATTTTCCCAACATTTAAGGCTTCAAACAAAGATATAATTTTTTAAATTTTTTTGTGAAGAAATAAAACAAGGGGGCAAAATTTTTTGGGAAAATTTAAATTTTTGAAAAAATTTTAAAAAAAAACTGAAAAGGGGGGCGGCAATATTATTGGGTCCCCTTAAAAAAATACTTTTATAGCGCCACCTTTTGCTGCTTTTCGCGGTTTTGGCTTTGTCTCAAACCCATTTTTTAAATGGGAGAACTAAAATTCTTGCCCATTCTTTCCTTGGCGCACAGCTGGACTCAGTGGGGGTTTTGGAAGGAAGCTTTTGTGAGCATTTTGGCGCTCAGTGGGGTTTGGGTTGGAGAGCGTTTGTGAAAACCCGGAGCTCAGTGGGGTTTGGGGGGAGAGCGTTTTGTGAACACTGGAGCCAGTGAGTTGGATGGAGAGGGGCTGTGACATGGAGCTCGGGGGGGGAAAAGGTTTTTTTTTTTTGGTTTTTTTTGGGGGAAAGGGAAGGCGTCTGTGACAGCTGGACCCTAAGTGGGGGTTGGATGGGGGAGTGTTTGTGACCCGGGGAGCCCCTTTACAGGTTGGAGGGGAGGCTTTTGTGAACAGCTAAAGCTCTTAAAGGTTTTTGAGGGGAAGCTTTTTGTGAACAGTGGACTCAGTGGGGTTGGTGGAGGGCTTTGTGAACAGCGGGACTCAGGGGAGGTTGGAATGGAGGGGTTTTGGTGAGCAGGGGAAAGCTCATTTGGGGTTGGGTTGGAGAGCTTTTTTTTGAACAGCATTTTTCAGCTCTTTCCACAGTTTCCCTCATTGGATTCAGGTCGGGAAACCTGGACTTGGGCCCAAATTTTTAAACGTTTATTTGGGGAACCCTTTCCCCATTGAGATTTTCCCTTTATGTTTGGGGTTTAAATTCCCCTTTTTGGAAGATAAAATCTCCGCCCCTTCTAAAGGGTATTTTGCAGATCCAACAGGTTTTTTCCGGGAATGGTCCGGGAAATTTTGCTCCATCCACCCTTCCCAAACTTTTTTTAACCATTTTTACCGGCCCCCCTGCGAAAAAAAGGGCCCCAAACCATGATGCGCCAACCACCATGTGGGGAACTTGGGGAGGGGTTTTTCGGGGGGATGAGCTTTTTGGCTTTTATCCCAAAACCCAAAATCGTTTTGCTTTGTGGCCAAAAAGTTTGTTTTGGGTTTTTCCTCTGAGCAGAGGGGGTTTTCTTTTTCCCAAATTTTGTTTTGGTGTCCCCAAAGGCCCCCCCCCTTCTCCACTTTTTTTGGTGTTCCCAGGGACTTGTGGCAAACTTTAAATGAGCTTTTTTTGGATTCTTTGGGAAAATGGCTTCTTTTGCCCTCTTTCCCTAAAGGCCAATTGGCAGTGTACAACTGATTGGCAGGGGCTACCCAGCTGTAACCCAATTCACCAGAGTGATCAAGGGGCCCCTTGGTGCATCTCTACAGTCTTTTCCTTGTTTTTAATGAAAAAAAAAAGGGGAAAGGGGGGGGTCTTTGTAAGATTTTCAGTGGTTATACTCCTTCCATTTTAATAGACGTTGCACGTGCTCCTTTGGAGTTTAAAGTTTTGGAAAATCGTTTTGTAACCAAATTTAACTTTAAACTTTCTCCACAACAGTATCACGGGCTGCCGGTGGTTTCTTGGCTTCATGATGCTCTCTGCGTTTAAACGAAAAACCCTGAGACTATCACAGGCAGGGGCATTTTAAAAGAGACTTGATTACACAAAGTGGATTACATTTATTCACATTGTATTTAGGACAAACATTGGGTTATTCAGAGACCCAATAAATTCTGGATGAGTTGCTGCACTGAAAGTAAAGGGGACGAATACTATTGCACGCCCCACGTTTCAGTTTTTAAATTTTTTTTACAAACGTTTAAAATATCCAATAAATTTCATTCCACTTCACAATTGTGTCTCACTTGTTGTTGATTCTTCACAAAAAAATGTAAATTTAATGTAGATAAAAGTGAGGGGCTGCTCCTGAAGGGTCCAGCCAGACCGAATTGGTCATCGACGTGTAAGATACATTGGTGCACCTCCTCTATACGATACCTGGGGGTGTTGCTCACCAGAGATCCACTGCTCCTACATCAAACCAATCTAGATAGATACATAACAGCGGCGCAACAAACATTAAAGTCATGGGCCGGACTGCCTCTTAACTTTATGGGGAGAGCAAATTTAATTAAGATGGTGGAGTTCCCCAGGTTGCTGTACATCTTTCAGATGCTGCCAATTTACTTGCGACCCAAGGATGTTGAGCAAATTAACGCCATGTACCGTACTTTTATATGGAATGGAATGCGGGCACGGATTCCGCTGCATATCCTATGTCAACCAAAGTCTAATGGTGGTCTTGGGTTTCCCAGTATAAGAAATTATAACTTGGCGGCGTTGGGAAGGTACATGGCGGACTGGAGGCAGAACACTGAGGTGTTCACGAGCAGTGCCCTGGACCGCTTATTTCTCCCGAACATTTCTCTCATAGACTTTCTGCAGCTCCCGTTTAAGTGGATTTCGGGCGAGATCCGAAATAACATTCTGTTGATGCCAATCTGGAGGGCCTGGGTTAAAATTAGACGGCAAAAGCGTATGAACCCAAATTGCTCTTTGCATCTATCACTGATCTCCAATCCAGGTTTTCAGGGGGGCAAGCCGAGCACAACATTTCTTAGGCTCTACAGACAGGGAATCAGATATCTGGAGCACTGGATAAACCCGGCGACTCGTCATAAATGCAGGGAAATCTACTATTTAAAGGAAATGGGGGGCGGTATACGTCAGTGAAATTGTTACCCAAAGGATCATATTCTACCCTGTAGACTCCCTATCCTAGAGATTAGAGAATACGATGGGGGTTGGGGGGGGGGGATCCGGACAGGGACGCTGCGGAGGGGGGGGGGGGTGTAGTTGGAGAGGCTTCTTTGGCTGCCCTGGCAGCACAGAACACCGAAACCTCTCTTTGTTGGGAAAATCAAACTACCCACTGCGTTAGTAAAGGTTTCTTGGACTAAGCTGGGAACGAGTTGGGAGGAGGGTGAAAATCAAAAATGTCTGCCATGGGGATTGACATCCACTCCGGTGTGATATTGTGTTTTCTCAGGACATGACTAAATTGTATTATTGATCAACACCTTAATGTTTTAATGTGACATGAAACATTTGTATTGTTAATTCTTATGAGCAGTTTGAATAAAAAAAATAAAAAAAAAATTTAAATTTTATATATTTATGTTTGAAGCCTGAAATGTGGCAAAAGGTTGAAAAGTTCAAGGGAGCCGAATACTTTCGCAAGGCACTGTATATGTTCCCAATCTTTTGTGGTGTAAAAGATTGTGTAAATCCACACTAGATATAAACAGTTATAAGAGCCTAGTAAAGATATGACCAAGAGACATGTTTTTTTTATCTTGGTGTAAACTACCAGGAATATGGTTTGGCTCTAGTGGCAAGCTCCAGCAATGTTAGGTTTGGGTGTCACTATTGCACAATAGTATATATACCTGGAGAACCACATGCAGGGATCCAAATGCCACATGGAGCTTCTGAGCTGCTTTGTTGGAGAGGGGGGGAGCGGGAAGGGGGGGGGGTCTGGAAAGCCAAATTTGATAGATTATCGTGATTTCTTTTTATGGTTTCAGATTTACTGTAGCAACATATGTCAATAAACTGCAAAGGGCAAAAAATGTGTAAATGCAGCTCTAAACCTAAACCTCTAAGATCTAAACCTATTCTAAAGAAATAAGAATAAATATGATATGAAAATGAGAACAATGACCAGGATTGTATTACAGATGAGGAAGAATCAGAAATAATTAAGGAAGAGGTGGGAGATACTTACAGTAAACACCGCCTGCAGGTTGTTTAATTTCTCTATTTCTTTTGGCATGCCCGAACTACTCCAGCGCACCAGGTAATTCTCACTGCAGGTAAAGAAATTAGGCACAAAGTCTGCACCAACTCGTCTTCTTGAGATCAGATAGAAAATATTTATGACCATGGCCTTACCTGATGAGGTGGGAACTGTCGGAGTCATAAAGACTCATCAGCAATTCTGCATCCTCCCCCATGTTACACACAAAGTTTTTGAGGTTGACATAGAGGCTGTAGGTGTGAGCTAAGTGGAGCATGGCTGGACTTCGGCAATCCAGGGACTGCAGCTGGGACTGAATAACAGCCAAAGAAAGAAATCTATTTAATATATGATATTTAGTATAAAGCAGTTGAAGTTTCCCCCAGTGAAAAATAATAAACTTTTCAGTGTTCTTAGATTTTACAGTGCAGTTCCCTCTCTCGGTGAAGCTCCGACATTTGTGCTTCAAAACTTCCCACCCTCCTAATTTACCAACAAGACAAAGTTACAGGTAACGTGAAGATTCAGCCCGGTCACATTTACTCTGTCACCAAAGTCCTCAAAGGGCTTTTTTTCCCCACGGCAAGGAAAAATTTTGGGTTCGGGTTTATCTGTCGGTATTCGTCCTTTTTTTTGGCCGCCCCCCCAACGGCCGCGGGGGGAAGGGGGGGGGGGCGGGTTTTTTTTTTTTCTCCGCGATTAGCGGGGGGGAAAAGCCCTCCCCCTTACATTGAGATTTTCCCCAAAAACCCGGGAGGGAAGAATGAACATCAACAACTGTGCAGGGGACTTGCTCCCGGGTTTTTTTATAGAGGCTCCATGAAAAAAGTTTGGGGGGGTTTTTTTTAAAACCGTTTCAAAAACTGAAAAACCGTCTGAAAAAACCGGCCCAAACCCGGTGCGGGGGGGGACAAGCCCTAACAGGATCAGTAAAAGGGCAAGAGTGAAAGTCAGTCATTTTGTGAACCCCCAAACGGGCTGACCAGAAAACCCTGACCCTAAATTTGGGCGGGGAAAAACCCTTTAATTTCACCCTTTTTTTTTCCTTTCACATAACAAAGATTTCTTGCTTGAATCAATGTTGATGCTGCTGTGATCACAAGATTACTTGAAAGAAATTTTTCCCTTTTCTGACCACAGAGATTTTGCAATTTTGGTTTGGTAGAATATTCAAGTTAGTGTAGGTCATCTTTCTCAAGAAGGGAAAAAGTAAAGGGCTGCAGTAATTGAAGGCTCACCCATGTCCAACTAAATAAAAAAAAAAAAGCAAACCCCCATTTTTTTTACTCTAGTCTAGAGGTTTTTTGTGCTCACGGGGTATGGTCAAAAACAGAATAAGCCCCATTCCCATCAGGGTTTTGGGCCACATTTTTGCTCGGTCGGTATACTTTGAAAAATTTATCTCTATAAATAAATAAAAGGATAGGTGGAGTAGTGGTCTAAAGGGCAAATATATATTTTCTTTTAGGCGTTTAATCTATTTTTTAATCGTAATTGCCCATTGTGCCAAGTACAGGAATTCCAAAAATTCAGGTAACAAAAATCTATGAATTCAAATCACTTAGTATATCCAGCCTGGAATAAGAAGATGCAAGTAATGGGGAAGTTTTGTAGTTTCTGACTAAAGAATATCCTCAAATAGGAATTACAGTACTTTAAAGGAACACTCCGGTCAAAAATGTAAAATGTGTTGTGCTTAAAGAGTAACGATCAATTTTACAAACTTTTGAGATGTCACAATGACATGTTAGAAGTTTTAATCTTTGGGTGTCTGGGAGTAGCTGGTTACCTGGCCGAAACGCACTAGTAGTATGTTTGGCTTTTTTTGCCGGTTTTCCAGCTACTCCCGGTTTTTCCTTATGGAGAAAAGGGGCTTTCCATGGGAATGGCTATCTGGGCACAACGAGATAAAAAGGGGGAAAAAAAAGTATTTGTCCCCCCCAAATTTTGCAAGTTCTCCCACTTTTAAAGATGGAGGCCTGTAATTGACATATGGTAGGCCAACTTTTAGGACCAATAAAAAAAAACAAAACCAAAATCACCTTGTTTTATTTGAAATAATTTATTTAAATTAGGTGGGAAAAAAAAGTATTTTTTGGGCATAAAAAAGCAGATTTCTGGTTTTTCCCACAGCCTTAAAATTCCCTTCTTTAAAAAAGGACCTCTGCCCCCCCCACCCATTACCCTTTTAGTTGGGATCTGTTTGAACTTATCAGTATAAAAAACAGTCACAACCTAAAAAAAAACAACCCAAAAAATCCCACTAAAAGGTGAAGACCAAAGAGCTGTCGAAGGAACCAGAAAAAAAGATTTTTAGCCTACAGGCTGGGAAAAACGAATCTGCAATAGGGAAAGCAGCTTGGGGTGAAGAAATCAACTGTGGGAGCAAAATTGAAAAGGAAGACATACAAGACCCTGATAATCCCCTCCCTCTGGGGCTCCCCCCGCAGTCTCACCCGTGGGGGGGAAAATGATCACAAAAAACGGGGAGCAAAAAATCCCCCGAACCAAAGGGGGGACCTAGTGAATGACCTCAGGAGTGGGGCCAACGTTTAACAAAGGTCCTCAGAAAATATGCCCCCAGGGACCCAGATCCTGCAGTGCCGGGATGTCCCCCTGATTAAGCCAGTCATGTCCGGGCCCGTCGAATTTTGCTAAGAATTGGATGATTCCAAGAAAGAGTATTTTGGGGAATGTCATATGGTCAGATAAAAAAAAAGTAGGACGTTTGGAGGACAAAAACTCGTGTGTTTGGAGGAGAGAGAATGCTGAGTTGATCCAAAGAAACACCATACCTACTGTGAAGCATGGGGGGGGGCAACATCCCTGCTTTGGGGTGTTTTTTTTTCTTCAAAGGGACCAGGACGACTGATCCTTTTACATGAAAGAATGTATGGGGGGCATTATTAAAAATTTTGAGGGTGAAAAAAAAAAAACCTCCCCTTCCATCAGCAAGGGGATTTAAGATGAAATGTTTTCGGGTCTTTTTTTTTTCCCCGAGCAATGATCCAAGCACCTGCCGGGGCAATGGAAGGGCTTCGTTAGAAGATTTCAAGGTCCGGGGGTAGCCCCCAGCCAGTCCCAGATCTCAACCCATAGAAAACCTTTGGAGAGTTTTAAAGTCTGGTTGCCACGAAAAAGCCCCAAAAAAAATACCTGCTCTAGGGGAATCTGCATGGAGGAATGGGCCAACATACCGGAGAGTGTTGCCAACCAGGGGGAAAACTTACAGAAATGTTTGCCTCTTCTTCCAACAAAGGGTATATAAAAAGTATTAGATGAATTTTGTTATTGCCAAAAAATTATTTCCACCATAAAATTTCAAATAAATTTTTTCCAGATCAGACAATGTGATTTTTCTGGATTTTTTTTTTCGGGGTTTTTCTTATAGTTTGGGTCGGCCTATGATGTCAATTAAGCATCCCACACCCCCAAGAAAAAAACCCAAATTGGGGGGGGCCGATAAAAAATTTTTTTTTTTCCCCCACTTTTTTACCCCCAAATTTTTCTAATAATGAAATAGTTAAGAAGTTTAAGCATACATGGTCTGGTGCCGATATAAAATGATAGCTTTTAAAAAAAGACGAATATGGATTACAAGACCAAGACTCCAATCATGTCCCTCCTGGTATACCTAATCTTCTAACTGAACCCAGCTATCAAATAAAATACAGTAACAAGCAGGGGGAAAAGGGGGACCCCCCCACAGCGTTCATACCGCTCTTCCTGTTCCTCTCCAATTTCCCGAAGCCTCTCGGGACGGAACAGGGTAAACCTTGTCTCATTTTGGGTCCAAAGTATTGCCATTTTCATCTCTGACCACAAGATCCAAGTCAAGGAGCCTTTCAGACAAAACCAAGACAGAAATATCAATGAATCAAAATGTAAGTTTTAAACTTAAAGGATATGTACACCATTACAACTTTATTGTGTTGTCCCAGTGCAAAGCCACTTTACAAATAGTGCAGATTTTTACTAATCTCCTATTGTTTTGTGTTTAACTTCTTATACCCAAAAATTTTTCCATAGTACGCAACCAAAAAAATCTTTGGTAGTAGAAGTTGGCCCCGTTTTTTTTCTTCATCTGACTCCTTGCACCTTAGGGTATGTTCACAAGGCTTTATTCGGCGCATATATCGGGGGAAACACCCCCGGGCCCGCCCCATAGAAATGCATTTCAGTGGGCGCGTAAATTTGCTTAACAACCGACTGTCAATTTCTCCCCCCCGGTGACAACAAATGTATGTCCCGTGGGGAGACGGACTTAAACCCTAGCCCTCTATGGAGCTATGAATTATCGGAATTGCGGCGTGCATTTCGCCAAAAAAACCCGCCCCCTTTTTTAAACTGTGGGAAAAATACCCTTTTCTTAACCCATTTACAATAAAAATGATGCAGAAAGGGGGAAAAAAACGACACGAAAAAGTTTTTTTTTTGTAAAATCTGAACCAGGAGAATAGAACAGTAAAATGGGCACCAAATTATATTTTAGAAAGGTTTTTTCAATAGAACAAAATTGGGGTATTAATTTGAAAAAATGTAACAAAGCATTACTGCATGAAATTTTATAGAAGTAGAAGCAAATGTCATGGAGCAGAGTAAGTTTGTCTAAAAGTTTCGGCCCCCCGGGCCCTTTTTCAAAGGACAACTGTATATGTTATGGAGGAAGATATGCGGTAGTAGAACCAGCACAAGTATGCTGGAGGAGGCAGGGTACGGTTCTTAAATGCTTATGCTGCAGGAGTAAGCCAAACTGGATGGAGAGGAAGGCAGCAGCAGTAGAAAGTAGGAGAGGACCAGACAGCATCCGGTGTAAGAGAAGGAACCAGGACTACTCTATAGGTCATTGACCTCTTACACTTGAGCACCCACCAACTACTTTGGTGTGTGACATCAACTATTTCTGTGTAACCATGGAGAGGCATAGGTGTACAGAAAGGCTGGAGATCAAACCTACACAACTTGGCATCAGGTAAAGGCTAAAACCACTCAGGAATACCAGCCGGGAATGCCCCAGAACTGCCAAGGAATGCCCAGGCAGGGGTTGCATAATTTGCAGTCCAGTTTTCAGGCTGCATGCTGGTTGTAGACTAAAAATAACAGGATTTTTTTTCCTAAATCAGTACTATTTATAAAGTTAATTTTAACTTTTATCTTTGCTTGCAACTTGCAAAGGTGCACAAAGCTTTCTTATGCAAAACTCTTCAATGACTTTACCGATTTCCATAGTCAATCTTTGCTGTCACTTTTTTTCGAAGTTCAGCCAAATCATCCTTGGGTAAGGTACCAGACATTATCTGTGAGCGCCAGTCCATGAGTTGGGTCATCATGTCTTGAATCTGGATGAACAGCGACCGCTCATTTTGCTGTATGAAATATGGAAGTACAATGACCAGATTGTAAAGACAGTCTATTGTATGTCAGGATACGGTAAGAGTGAAACTTACCACATACAGAGAGTGCCAGAGGAATGCCCATTCCCGTAATGTAACGGTAAGCTCCTGCACCAGGGGAAGCTCGCTAAGCACTGCCGGCTCATGGTGCCTGTAAACGAGAAGTATGACGACTGATACAACCTTACAATAGACACAGGTTCTTAAAGGGTAATACCATCTCACTGATTAGCATGCAATCAGATCTGCTGGCAGCATTTTATAGTGCAAGAGTTGCTGAGCAGATTGATATCTAGTTTTGTGGAAAAAAATTCTACAGAACTCTTAATGCATTGATATAAATTTCTGCTTATTCTGGGCTAAGGAGTCCAGTGGGTGGTCTTATCAGTGACTGACAGCTGTCTCTGTATGCATATTCATACAAGGAAGACTGTCAGGCACTGATAAAACCGTCCGTAGCACTCTTTACTAAAAAATGAGCAGAAATGTAATTGAATGTAATACAGGTTTTGCTGAATCTTTCCCCACAAAACTATATATCAGTCTGTTCAGCTCCTCTCACTCTATAGACTGCTGCCGGTAGGTCCAATATCATGTTCAATATGACAGATTCCGATTAGAGGGAATGCGTCATAAAAAATGACCTATTGTATAACTCACGTTTTTATGTTAAACACATTTTTAAGAATTTTTGGTTATTTTTTATTTTTATTTTCCATATCACTTTCAATTTTTTTTTTAATTAAGTTATGCAGCTTTCACCTTGGCCACTAGGCCCAATAATAGTCTTACACTTCCTGTTCTGCAAAGAGAGATTTTCAGCAGTTCGCTTATTATCAGTACGAGTAGGATTACACTGAAAAGTGACACCAATGTGTATAGTTAATAAATGAGAAATGCAACGTCTATACAGCTCACTGCTTCTTCTTAAGTTGCAATGTCCACTTAGTGATTCTCAGGAGGGAACTATTTTCCGCATGGAGAGCTGCTAGTCCTTGCTCCAAGCACATTCAAGCATAACCCAAAATTAGTCAGGGAATCCAGCAGATGAAGTAACCTCCGATCTTTATTTAATAGACGTGCTCACAGGTAGGTGACATAAAAATGCGTACTGGTTAGGGTCGGAAATGCGTTAACGTTTATTTCCGCATTTTTATGTCACCTACCTGTGAGCACGTCTATTAAATTAAGATCGGAGGTTACTTCGTCCGCTGGATTCCCTGACTAATTTCGGGTTATGCTTGAATGTGTATAGACAACACAGGATCCACCACTCACAATAGGAGATGTCACAGTTCACCCTCTTCCCATCCCCTCACACTGACTTCTTCCCAGGTAACAGAGCATGCCTAGATAACTCTCCTATAGAAGTCAGTGGGACTGATCCAGTTCATAAGCCTCTATGTCCATGAAGCTGCAGTAAAGCGTCTCTCTAAAAGCTGTTGAAGCAGAGCAGGCAAGAAAGCTTTCCCCACAATCAAATATACAGAATGTTTATTCAACTTTGCCTACATGTTCAAAGCTAATCAATAAAATTGGAATACCTGTTTATCGATTCACCAATGAATTTATCCTGTATTGGTTTTCCATAAGCGACAAGCACTAAACGCTGCAAGTATAGCTCCCACTCCAGAATGATACATCCCCCATGTCCTTCATTCTGCAGTAGGACATTGTTGTGGACAGCTCACTTGCTATGCTTCAGCTTCCATAGGGAAAACAAATAGTACAGAAGGCCATACACATGAATCTCCAACCAATGGACAGCATATTGGCCATTGGTGGCTCTCTGCTCTGGCTCTAAAGTGTGTGGGAGAGGCATCTAGGATATCCATATGCCCTTTTAGGGTGTACGGAAAGGGGATTTTAGGAGGATAAAATCCCTTTGAGGAGCAATGTACCCACTTATTTAATTTCATTTTACAAAGATGACACTGTAGCTCTCCCAAGAACGCAAGCACAAAAAAAGGTTATTTAACTGAAAAAAAAAAAAAAACAGCTCTCACATTTATATTGATGTGCAGATATTTATTTTATTTAAGAGAGAATTTTAAAACTTACACAAAGTTTCTGAATATAACCAAACTTACCCCTTGTCATCAGTGACTTCTTTTAGGTGAAATTAAATAGTGGAATTTGCCCTGTTAAAA
>JAODAL010066497.1:0-17728 GCA_025379985.1 Phyllomedusa bahiana | reverse complement strand
TAAGGGTAGGTGTGGTAAAAAAACGGATAGTGAATGGTCTGTGATTTTTTTTCTGTGAATTTTTTAACCTAAGTGTGTTCCCTAAGATGTAGCACGTATCCTTTTGACTGTTGTGGATTTTAATTTTTCAGCTTCCCAGTTGTTGGGTGTAATAATGAAGGTTTTGTTGCTCTCCTAGATTTAATGGTCATGTCAAAAATGAGCTCATATCGAAAAACCTTTCGATAGGGGCCCGACTATGACTTCGATCGATCTCGATGCCAATGCATGCTCAACACTACTTCTACCTCTAAAATGGGATCATTTATGGGGGATTTCAAATAAAAAGCCAACTCAAAGCTAGTTCAAAAGTAAATTGTTCCCTGAAAAAATAGGTTTTGGAAAATTTGAATAATGGTTTTCAAACTTGTAAGTAGTGTTGTAAAACCTGTCTCTGTTTTTTTCACTTTGAACCTAATCATAATCCTAACCATAACACTAACCCAAAGTTGGGGTTAGGGTATTTTCCAATGGTGTATTTTCAGGGCGTACTTCAGGGCATAATTGCGCTGCAATATGCCGGAAGTATGCCCCAATCATAGTACTCACTAATGAAGCTGGTTATTAGAAGCTGTCTAGATTGGAAGCAGGTATGTGGTATTTAAAAAGCTCTTAAAAAATAAGACTGCAGGGAGGGAAAACATGGTGGGGATAGCAGGGGGGGGGACACGGTGGGGGAGCGGCATGAACAGTGGAGGGGTGATGTCATCCCCCTTCATTTAAGAAACACCTGCTGGGAGGGGAAAAAAACGCCCCTGGTTTGAGAGCTGAGAAATTGAAAATACGCTGAAACACACAAACTGTAGAAGCGATACATCCCCTTTAAGACAGGGAGGCTGAATGCATATGTAAACCACACCTTTCAGGGTTTTAAGTGTCCAAAAATTTGGAAACGCATGTATAATTTTTTATATTTCACTAATACTAGCTTCTTTGTGTTGCTCGATCACATAAAATATCAATAAAACACATTTAAGTTTTTGTCTTTTGGGAACAGTTCAAAGGGGGAGGAAAACTTTTTAACCCCCTGTGTTTTAAATTAAATCTACAAAACAAAGGTCCCTTCATACACCCATAACACTGCACAAGACAATTTTTGGTCTTACATTCATTTAATTAGTATGACCTTGCTCCAGGGGGCAATGTTTCCGACAAAAGGGCCCTCATGGAACAAGAGAATTTGACTGTTTTCTTTTCTTGTATGTTTAAATATTTACAATAGGTTCCAGGTTCTGAAATTAACCTGGATTTCCATTACAATATGAAACATGAAATATTTCACCATCAATGCATCATATCATCATTTACTTTTCCATTAATTGTGGTGTACAAAGAAATGGATTTTTCCCCCCGGGAAACAGATATAATCTGACAGCCAAGCATGCTAATCTTAATAGCTCATTTTCTTGATGCGTGCAGACTTGTAACGGTCTGCCCAAGAGCATTAACCACAAACCTAAGCTGATGTGGCTGTGAATTATTTCTGTTAATATTGCTAACTTACTCTCCACTTCCTCTCTTCTTCAGTTTGAAGGGATAATACTTAGGCTGACAGATGCTGAAGCTGTTGCAGTGAATTAGAGATGTGATGTAAAATTTTCATGCTTAGATTATGGTGCTTTACTGTTCAGCATCTCCAACTTCACTATCAATTTTAACTGATATTATTCCAACAAATTTATTTATGTCCCAACACAGACTCATATACAGGGCAGCCATTAGGGCAGTAAAGCTGGTACTACCGTACTGGGTCCACACAAACTGTGAAACGAACGGGGGCTAGCTACGACTCCCTTGTTTCATAGGTTTATACAAATTATCTCTATTGTATGCACATCCTTGTGAAGCGCATACAATTAAAGTACAGCGGAGCAGGCAGCCATCTGCTCTTTTTTCTGCATACTACTGCTGTGTGCAGCTGTGCCGGTGGCGCAATGAAGTGATGCCATCATGTAGACTGCAATGCTGCCTGTCTTAGGTCCCAAGCCTAAGGTACTAGGTCTTAGGGTCATGACCTAGAACATGCCAGGAGTAGCATCCCGGTGCAGGCACCTTGATGACGTCTGGCTAGGCACTAAACAAAAGAACATTGTGTTTTTGGCGGGGGAGTGGTGAGAGATATTATTCCTTTTATTTTTAATGGGGTGCCTATTTGCCTATCTACTGAGGGGTGCTATATACTTACTGGGGTACCCTATATAGCTACATGCCTACTATGGAGCACTATATACCTAACTAACTACTGGAGGGCATTATATTCTTACCAACCTACTGGGGGCTCTGTATACCTGCCTAATGTGGGGGCTCTATTTAACTACCTACCTACTGAAGGGGATTATATTTCTACTTACCTACTGGGGGGCCCTATTTATCAAGCAACCTATGGGGGGGCAACATGCCATCCTACCTAAAGGGGTGGCACTCAGGGCTGTATTTATAGGTCGTGCTGCCCTAGGCACTAAACCCTAATACGCCCCCATTAACCAATTAGCTTACCATGCCCCTTTCATATTATGCCACACCCCTTTACAAAAGCCACGCCCACTATGAACATGTAACCGCTCAAGAAGAAAGCTAATTGAAGGGTTTGCCGTCACCCAGCTTTCCTAGATGTTGGAGAACCTATTCAGCATACAGGATAGACTGGAGATGCCGCCACACTGTGCCTACACCTGAACCATTAGACTTCAACCAATAAAAGCCACCCTGCAGCTTAAAGGAAAATGTCACCAATATTTTATTTTATTTATCAAACCGGGCCTGATACATATTCCTTTCTTCTTCGGACAATTTTTATTTTCTGATTGTAGATTTTATTTGGTCATCTGTATATGGTATGATCTATGGAAGACATTCTCACCCAGAGCAACAATCGACTTCATTTTCCCGAATGTCTAAGAATGAAGGCGGTGGTAGAGGGTGGGGGGGCAGGGGGACACTGGGGCCCTGCCTTCAAAGTGGACAGGTCTCATAATTAGATGGAAGGTTAATAGAATTATATATAGGTGAGATGGCCAGGTGGTCATACAGCATAACAGCCTAAGGCTGCTCTCACACAGTGCCTTTTTGATGCCTTTGTTAATGTGTTTTGTGCAGAAAGGCGCGGTGATTAATACTGTGCATTGCTGCTGTGCAAAAATCATGATTTACCACGACTTTTGTGCAGCAATGTACAGCATCAATTGTTGTGCCGACCTGCACAAAAAACACATTAACAAATGCATAAAAAACGCAGCTGTTTGAGAGCAGCCTTGGGGCTGTTATGCTGTTTACCACCGGACCCAAAAAGGTGCCGTCTAGAAAACCCCCCTATTGATCTTATACACACAATGAGAGCCCCTATTGATCTGACACCTATAAAAAAAATCCATGAACACAGCTCATATGTCTGATACTCCTATTTATGTAGGCGTGCAATTTTTTGATACCCCCATTATTGATAGGGTCCATATGGTCTGTCACCCCTATGTAAGCGCTCCAATGTCTGATAGCTCCCATTATTTGAAGTCCCTTGTCTGATACCCCTATTTTTTTGATAGCAGCTCACATAGTTGACGCCTCCATTATATGATGGGGTCCTTAGTCTGACACCCATTATATGATAGACAGCTCCAATTAGTCTGATAGCTCCCATTATATGACAGACAGCTCCATATAGTCTGATACCTCCTATTATATGATAGGCAGCTGCATATAGTCTGATTCCTCCCATTATATGATAGGCAGCTCCATATAGTCTGCCACCTCCTATGATAAGACAGCTCCATATAGTCTGATACCGCCCATTATATGACAGTGACACACAGCTCCATATAGTCTGACACCTATAACATGTTCCCCTGACTTCCCCCATCCTCCAACCATTCCTAACACCTCTCACTCACGTTTACCTGCCTCCAGCCCCACTCACGTTTCACCTGCCTCCACTCCCCAGTCAAGTTTCACCTGCCTCCACCCCAGTCCCGTTTCACCTGCCTCCACTCCCCAGTCACATTTCACCTGCCTCCACTCCCCACTCACGTTTCACCCACCTCACTCCAACCATTCTCCTCACTCCTCATTTCACCCGCCCCCACCCCCCCGTCACGTTACACCCCCCTCCACTCCCCAGTCACGTTTCACCTGCCCCCACTCCCCAGTCACGTTTCACCTGCCTCCACTCCCCACTCACGTTTTACCTGTCTGCACTCCCCAGTCACATTTCACCTGCCTACACTCCCCACTCACGTTTCACCTGCCTCCCTCCCGTACATTCAACTGCCAACTCCCACTCACGTTTCACCCGCCTCCACCCCACTCACATTTCACCTGCCCCCTTCCCCAGTCACGTTTCACCTGCCTCCACGCCCCGTCACATTTCACCTGCCTCCACTCCCCCCTCAAGTTTCACCTGACTGCACTCCCCAGTCACATTTCACCTGCCTCCACTCCCCTCCAACATATCACCTGCCTCCACTCCCCAGTAAATTTCACCCGCCTCCACTCCCAGTCACATTTCACTGCCTCCACTCCCCAGTCACATTTCACCTGCCTCCACTCCCCACTCACGTTTCACCTGCCTCCAGCCCCCAGTCACATTTCACCTGCCTCCACTCCCCAGTCACATTTCACCTGCCTCCACTCCCCAGTCACATTTCACCTGCCTCCACTCCCCACTCAAGTTTCACCTGCCTGCACTCCCCAGTCAAATTTCACCTGCCTCCACTCCCCACTCATGTTTCACCTGCCTCCACTCCCCAGTCACATTTCACCTGCCTCCACTCCCCAGTCACATTTCACCTGCCTCCACTCCCCTCTCCTCCCCTCCCCTCCCCCCTCAGATTCACTTACCTGTCCTGAAGAGCGGGAGGCCTCGGTCTTCTGTTCTTCGGTGCCGTCCGTTCGCTGCTGAGGAGTGGGATGGGCGCGCTGCTCCTCTCTCTCTCCCCTGGCCGGCGGCAGCTTTCGCTCTTCAGTGGCGGGTGCGCGCTGTTAGGGAGAGGAGGAGCGGCAGCGAAGCCCCCTCCTGCCCAGCAGCACACCGCGCCACTGAGGAGACAGGCAGCATCAGCGCAGCTTGCTGATGCTGCCTGTCTGTCATTACAACGGAGCGCCGGAAGGGAGAAGCAGTATGTCCCTACTGGCACTCCGTTGTCCGCTGCAGCTCTGCAAAAAAACAAAAAAAACAACAGAGAATCCCGCCACTGCCACCAATGAAAAAGTCACTAGCGGCGGCAACCTCCGACACCCCCCCTCCCCCCACCCCCCCCCCGCACCGCTCCAACCACTGGGGGGGGGGTGTCCGGAGGAAAATAGAAATGAAAAAAAAAGTAAAAAAATAAATAAACTCCTGCTGCTGGTGCCCCCCCCAAAACAGGCGGCGGTGCATTTGCCCCGAGGGGCCTAGGGGGAAATAGGGCCCCTGGTGGCACTTATACCTTCCTCCCTGGGGGGGCTGAAAAATCCCCTTCCCGGGGCAACTTAAGGGGGGGATCTATATACCTACCTACTGGCAGGGCGTATATACCTATTTAAATTTACGGGGAGGGGCCTATATAATACCTACGGGAAAACGGGTTTTATATAGTCCCTTTCTTACTGTGGGGGGTTATAAAAATTACCAACTTACTGGGGTCATATCCCTTTTCCCCCTTTAATAGCGGGTTCTTTTTACCTCCCTAAGGGGGGGAATTTTAAAAACCCTTTATTTAAAACCTACTGGGGGGTTGTTTTTAAACCTTTACCTATTGATAGGGGCCTATATCCCTTACAACTACTGGGGGGGGCCTATTTTACCTACCAAAATTTTGGGGGGGACCTAAAATTATTTTCCCTTTGTGGGGGGCTTTATATACCCCTAAAAATTTGGGGGCCCCTTCCTCCCTAATCCCGGGGCCCTACCTCCCTAAAAACCAGGGGAGGCTACTAGTTTAAACTACCAGGGGAGTTTACTACATTTCTACCAAAAGGGAAAAGGGCCTTTAAAACCCTCTCATCAAAAGGGGTGACCGACTTTAAATAAGGGGTCACGCTGCAAAATGGAGACTTTACCCTCCTAACAGGAAAAATCTGCTTACTTATTTGCTTTATTTTGGGGGGGATACTTTACCTAAAAGGAATGTCTCAGTATCTGGCTACAAAGAAAAAAGGAACAGCCGGGTTCCCCCAATTTAAAAGAAAATTTATATACTTGCACGGTTTCCCGTTCAATTTAAGCATAGTTTTAAAGTCCCCAATAGAAAGATTTTATTCAGCAAGTAGAGAAAATACAAAAAGAATTTCCTTTATTAGGGAAAACCCCTTTACATGTAAGATTGGTTTAAACTTTGTTTTTCCATTCTGTTTTTTATGAAGTTTGTAAGAAAGAACACTTTTATATTTTCTCCACTTGCTGGATTAGATCTTTCTATTGTAAGCTACCTATCTGCCTGCCAAATTTGGGGGGCTACCTACTATATGAGGGGCGTTTCCAATAAAATTTGTGGGGGTACCCACTTATTGGTGGTCAAAAGGGGGGGTTATAATTCCCAGAGGGCACTTTCACCAAGGGGGTCGTTATTACTATTTGGTGCGCTATGGATGGGGTGTTTGGGGATAGAGGGGGACACAGGTTGGTGGATGATAGAAAACTGAGGAGTCTCATGTGTTTTTTGTTTTTTAATTGGCGGGTTTAAAAGCCGTGGCTGGGAGAATTCATTCTGGCGGTCTGGGACAAAAGGAAAAGTTAATGACTCCAGTCAGAGACGTCACTTGTGAGTCGCTGTAATCACTAATATGTCTGCAGAGTGCCTGGGTATATCTGGTATCTACCACTATAGGTTCACCATATGGTGGTAATATTGCTTTTGGTGTAATGGTTCATATTTAGAAACAGTATGGTGGTATTATTCAATCACTTTATGGTGGTGATATGGGGCCATAATGTAGCGGTATGCTTTGGCTCTTGTATATTGCTGTTACTATGACTATTGGATTTGGTAAATTGAATTGATGAGTAACAATATGGCGGTTTTAGATTTTTGTATATTGTTGTTGATTTGTAATATTGTCCTTGGATACTGGTTTGGTCAGTAACATTATGGTGGTATTATTCACCATATAGTGGTTACATGCAGTGATAATGTGGCAGTATTTTTTGGTGGTATTTCTTTATTTATTTATTTTTTGGGGGGAGGGCCCAGACACTTCAGCTGTATATGAGCCCCTAATGTATATGATGGCGGCTATGCTCATATGTATCCAGCCCACTAAGTATGAACTTGGTAAGTCTGGTGGTTCAGCCACGGACTGGGCCGCCGGGGGACCGGGGAATCCCCGGGCCCCCCCGACCGCTGTGTGCCCCGAGGCATGCCGACGCTCCCCGGGGCCCCGGCCCGCGCATACGTCCGTCCCTGGACCCCGGGACCGCGTCCCCAGCGCCCAAACCGGGCCCGGTAGCCGGGACTAATCCCCGACTCCCGGCTGCGCGGTGTCACGGAGCACAGCGCCATAAAGCGCGGCGCTCCGCTGCTCTAGCCCGGCAGGCTGAAGACGCTAGGCCCTTCAGCTGCCGGGCCCGGCCCCTACTGCTGAACGTAGCGCGCGGTGACGTCACTTCACCGCGCAGCCTATGCAGGGCGGCAGGACAGCGCTGGCGGCAGCCAATCGCCGGAGCAGAGCCGGAAGCCAGGGTAAGTGGCTGTTTGTGTTGTTATTTTTTTTAATAAACACCCACAGCCCGGACTACTTAGGGGCCCTGCTACAAAGGGGCCCAGCTACAAAAAGGGGGGCCCTGACACTAGGGGGCCCTGACTACTAGGGGGGGCCCTGACTACTAGAGGGGGGCCTGGCAACAAAAGGGGGCCCTGACAACTAGGGGGGGGGGTCCTGGCTACAAGGGCCTGACTACTAGAGGGGGCCCGGACTATCTAGAGGGGGTTCCCTGACTACTAAAGGGGGCCCTGGCTAAAAAGGGGGTCCTGCTACAAAAGGCCCTAGCTACAAGGGGGCCCGGGCTAGCAAAAAGGGGTCCTGGCTACTAAAAGGGTCCTGGCTACTAGGGGGCCCCTGGCTACAAAAGGGGGCCCTGACTAAACTAGGGCCTGGCTACAAGGGGGGCCCTGACTACTAGGGGGCTGCTACAAGGGGGCCCTGACTTCAAGGGGGGCCCTGCGAACTACATGGGGGGCCCTGGCTACCTACATGGGGGACCCTCTCTACAAAGGGGCCCTGGCTACCATAGGGGGCCTGACTACCTAACAGGGGGGCCCTGCTATCTTCAAGGGGCCCTGACTAACAAGGGTTCTGGCGACCCTACAGGGGCCACTGGCTACTAGGGGGCCCCTTGCTACCTAACATGAGGGCCCGGCTACAAAAGGGGGCCCTGACTACTAGAGGGGGCCGGCTACAAAAGGGGGCCCTGCGACTAGGGGGGCCCTGACTACAAGGGGGTCCCTACTACAAGGGGGTCCCTGACTATGAGGGGAGTCCTGCTCCAAAGGGGGCCCTGACTACTAGAAGGGGGGTCCCTGACTACTAGAGGGGGCCCTGACTACAAAAAGGGATCCGGCTACAAAATGGGCCCGGCCTACTAGGGGGTCCCTGGCTACTAGGCCCTGGCTACAAAAGGGGGCCCTGGATACAAAAGGGGGCCCTGATTACAAGGGGGGCCTGGCTACAAAGGAGCCCTGGCTACCTATAGAGCCCTGACTACAAGGGGGCCCGGGCCAACTACATGGGGCCCTGGCTACCTACATGGGGGCCTCTCTACAACGGGGCCCTACACATGGGGGCCCTGGCTACCTATAGGGGGGCCCGGACTACAAGGGGCGGCCTGGCTACTAGGGGGTCCTGGCTACTAGGGGCCTACTACTAGGGGGCCCTGACTACTAGGGGGGTCCCCGGGCTACAAGGGGGCCCTGACTACTAGAGGGGGCCCTGACTACAGGGGCCCTGGCTACAAAAAGGCTCCTGCCTACAAAAAGGGGTCCGCTACGATGGGGCCCCTGGCTACTAGGGGGGGCCCGGTACTAGGGGGCCCTGGCTACAATGGGGCCCTGCTAACAAGGGGTCCTGGCTACTAGAGGGGCCCGTGGCACCTATAGGGCCCTGAACTACAAGAGCCCCCTGGCTATCTACAATGGGGGGCCCTGCTACCTACATGGGGGCCCTCTCTACAATAGGGGGCCCTGCTACCTGAGGGGCCCTGACTACCTAAGGGGGGCCCTGGCTATCTACAGGCCCGGACGACAAGGGGGGTTCTGCTACCTTCAGGGGAGGCCCTGCACAGGGGCCCCTGTGCTACCTACATGGAGGCCCCTGCTACCAAAGGGGCCCTGACTACAGAGGGGGGCCCGGGCTACAAGGGGGCCCAGCTAACAAATGGGGGACTGGCTTAACAAAGGCCCTGCTACCTATAGGGGCCCCTGACTACAAGGGGGGCCCTGCCTAACGACAGGGGGGCCCTTCTACCTCATGGGCCCTCTCTACAAAGGGGGCCCTGGCTTCCTATAGGGGGCCCTGACTAACCTACAGGGGGGCCCTGGCTTTCTACAGGGGCCCTGACTACAAGGGGGTTCTGGCTACCTACAGGGGGCCCTGGCTACAAGGGCCCCTTCTACCGACATGGGAGGGCCCGGCTACAAAAGGGGCCCTGACTACTAGTGGGGCCTGGCACAAAGGGCCCGGGCTTACAAAAGGGGCCTGACTACTGAGGGGCCTGGCTACAAAAGGGGCCCTGACTACCAGGGGGGCCCTGACGACAAGGGGGTCCCGACTACATGGGGTCCCTGATACTAGGGGGGTCCTGGCACAAGGGGGGCCCTGACTACTAAGGTGGGCCTTGACTACTAAGGGGCCCTGACTACAAAAAGATCCTGGCTTACTAAAGGGGGCCCTGCGAACTAGGGGCCCCTGCTACGAGGGGGCCTTTCCCTGGCTACAAAAGGGGGCCCTGGTACAAAAGGGGCCCTGGCTACAAGGGCCTGGCTACAAAGAGGGGCCCTGATACCTATAGAGGGCCCTGACTACAAGGGGGGCCCTGGCTAACTACATGGGGGCCCTGGCTACCTACATGGGGGGGCCCTCTCTACAACGGGGCCCTGACTACACTGGGGGCCCTGGCTACCTATAGGGCCCTGACTACAAGGGGGCGTCCTGGCTACTAGGGGGTCCTGGCGACTAGGGGGCCTTGACAACTAGGGGGGCCCTGGACTACTAGGGGGTCCCTGCTACAAAGGGGGCCCCTGACTACTAAGGGGACCGGACTACGAGGGGGGCCCTGGCTACAAAAAGGGCCTGTCTACAAAAGGGGTCCCTTGGCTACTATGGGGCCCTGGCTACTAGGGCCCTGGCTACTAGGGGGGCCTGGCTACAAATGGGGGCCCTGCTACAAGGGGGCCTGGCTACAAGAGGGCCCTGGATACCTATAGGGGCACCTGAACTACAAGGGGGCCCTGGCTAACACATGGGTCGCACTGGCTACCTACCAGGGGGGCCCTCTCTACATAGGGGGCCCTGGCTAACCTATAGGGGCCCTGACTACCTACAGGGGCCCCTATCTATAGGGGGCCTGACGACAAGGGGGTTTTCGGGTTACCTAGCAGGGGGCCCTGGCTACAAGGGGGCCCCTTGCTACCTACATGGGAGGGCCCTGGCTACCACCGGGGGCCCTGACTACTCGCGGGGGCCCTGGCTACAAAAGGGGGCCCTGGTACAAGGGGGGCCCCTGATCTACAAGGGGTCCTGACTACAAGGGGGCCCTGTCTACTAGGGGTCCTGGCTACAAGGGGGGCCCGGACTACTAGAGGGGGGCCCTGACTACAAAAAGGATCCTGGCTACAAAAGGGGGCCCTGCTTACTAGGGGCCCGGGCTACAGGGGGCCCTGCTACAAAAGGGGGCCCTGGCTTACAAATAGGGGGCCCTTGCGCAAGGGGGGGGCCTGCTACAAGAGGGCCCTGACTACTAGGGGCCCTGGCTACAAAAAGGGGTCCTGGCTACAAAAGGGGTCCTGGCTCAAAGGGGTCCGGCTACAAAAGTGGGCCCACTGGCTACGAGGGGGCCCGGCTACTAGGGGAGCCGGCTACCAAAAGGGGCCCCTGCTACAAGGGGGGGCCTGGCTACAAGAGGGCCCTGGCTACCTATAGTGACCCTGACTACACGGGGGCCCTGGCTAACTACATGGGGGGCCCTCTCTACAAAGGGGGCCCTGACTACCGACAGGGGGCCTGCTATCTACAGGGGGTGCCCTGACACAAGGGTCCTTGCTACCTACATGGGAGGCCCTGGCAATCTACGGGGAGGGGGCCTGACTACAAAGGGCCCTGACTACCTACAGGGTGGCCCTAACGACTAAAGGGGGCCCTGGCTACCTAATACTAAGGGGGCCCTGACTACTAATGGGGCCCTGGCTACCTAAATTTTAAGGGGGCTCTGACTACCTACACAGTAACTAAATGGGGGGCCCTGACTTCCTGCTCACTACCTAAAGGAGCCCCTAACGACCTGTATACTACCTAAAGGAGACCCATAACTGTATATATCCCCTAAAGGAGGCCCCTATCTACCTGTATTCGCCCTAAAGGAGACCCCTAACTGTATAGTACTAAAGGAGACCCCTAACTTCCAGGGATGCTACCTAAAGGGGGTCCCTAACTGCTTGCACCTTATAGAAAGGGACCCTATCGACCTAATGCGTACGTTAACTGGGAAACCACCTACCTTCAGCCTAACTAATTGGGACTCACCAACACCTTCCTACAGCCTACCTACTGGGGTCCACTAACCTAAACCGGTAGCCTATCTACCTTTCCTAACTGTAGCCTGCTTATCTACCTGGGGGCTTTACCTAACCACCCAGGCAGGAACCCACAGACCAACCTGGGCTGGCCTACCAAACTTATCCAGCGGGGCATACCTACCTAAAGAAGGCCGATCTAGGTACCTGGGCCGCTCCCCACCCTCCAACCCCTTAGGATCACGAGGCTGTACCCGCTCTCCTACCCCTGGGAAGTTTGTACAGAGGTGGGAATGGGTTAAAGAATGCGGAAAATTGGGGAGTCTAAATAGTGTGTGTGTAATTTCTGCTGGATGATTGTGGCTGGACAAATCAATGCATGGCGGGGTGGAACGGATGCGAAGAGAAGGGAACAAAGAACGACGCACAAGAATGAGAACCGACTCCTCATTCAAGACGTCCCGTGAGTCCCTCATTTCAGGGATTATATTTTATATGTTATGTATGTGACCTGAGCTTGTGTGCTATCTCTATGTGGTCTCTATATGGCGGTGTGTAGGTTTTATGACCTGACTGTTCTGACCTCTATGTGCTCTCGATATGGCGGTGTTGTAGGTTAATACCTGAGATGGTGTCTGACCCTATGTGTCACTAGATGGCAGTGTGTGTAGTTATACTACCTGGTGTCGGAGCTCTTTGTGGTCGCTATATGGCAGTGTTGTAAGTTATACCTGAGCTGGTGTCTGACCTCTATGGCTCTCTAATGGCGTGGGGAGTTATACCTAGCTGGTGTCTGACCGCTATGTGGTCACTATGTGGGCAGTGTTGTAGGTTTTACGTGAGCGGGGTCTGACCTCTATGTGCGCTTATATGGCGGTTTGCGGTTATCTCGGCGTTAGTATAGTGGCAGAGTACATGTGTCCCGGATTGTAAGAAGTGAGGGAACACCTGACCCTGGATAAGGAGTTACACTTTCTTCTCTTGCGGTGTTATTTTAGAAGGTGGGGAGGTGCTGACCAAGGGAAACCTGGAGGGGGTGTATTGTAGGTGGGTGGAAGGGGATATTGTAGTGGTGGAGGGGGATATTGCATGTGGGTGGAGGGGATATTGTATGTGGGGTGGAGGGGGATATGTATGTGGTGGAGGGAATTGTAGTGGGGGAGGGGGATATGTATGTGGGTGGAGGGGATATTGTATGTGGGTGGAGGGAAATATTTTATGCGGTGTAGGGGGATATTGGTAATGTGGGTGGAGGTATATTGGTATTTGGTGAGGGGATATTGTATGTGGGTGGAGGGGGATTAATTGTATGTGGTGGAGGGGATATTGTATGTGGTGGAGGGGGATATTTTAGTGGGTGGAGGGATATTGTATGTGGTGGAGGGGATATATGTCGGTAGGTGGAGATATTTATGTGGGTGGAGGGGATATTGTATGTGGTGAGGGATATTGTATGTGGTGAGGGGATATTGTATGTGGGTGGAGGGGTAATTTGATGTGGTGGAGGGGATGGCTGTATGGTGGTGGAGGGGATAGTGTAATTGGGTGAGGGGATATTGTAGTGGTGGAGGAGATATTATTATGTGGGTGGAGGGGATATTGTATGTGGGTGAGGAGAATAATGTAGTGGTGGAGGGGGATATTGTATGTGGGGCGAGGGTATAGTGTATTGGTGGGGGGGGATATTGTATTTGGGTGGGAGGGGGATTTGTATGGGGGGGGAGGGGATATTGTAGGTGGGTGGAGGGGGATATTGTAATGTGGGTGGGAGGGGATAGTGTATGTGGTGAGGAGATATGTAATGTGGGTGGAGGGGGATATTGTTTTGTGGTGGTGGGGATATTGTATGTGGGGGTAGGGGATATTGTATGGGTGAGTGGGATCTGTATGTGGTTGAGGGATATTGTATGGGGGTGAGTGGGAATGTATGTGGTGGAGGGATATTGTATGTGGGGGAGGAGATATGGTAGGTGGGTGGAGGGAGATATGTATGTGGGGGGAGGAATATTGTATTGTGAGGGTGAAATGTATTGTGGAGGGAAATTGTTAGGTGGGTGGGAGGATATTGGAGGTGGGTGGAGGGAGATTGTATGGTGGGTGAGGGGGATATTGTAGGTGGGTGATGGGATAGTGGATGTGGTAGGGGATTTTGATGTGGTTGAGGGGATTTGTCTGTGGGTTGGAGGGGATACGGGTATGTGTGGAGGGATATTGTATGTGGGTGGAGGGGATATTTGTATGTGGGTGGAGGGATAGTGTATGTGGGTTAGGGATATTTATGTGGGTGGAGGGGGATATTGTATTGGGTGGAGGGGGTTATTGTATTGGTGGAGGGATATGGATGGAGCACTTAGCCGTGTGTTATGATAATGTAGACTGACAGACTGTGACTAACTTGCGATGTACACACAATACATTCTGTTTTTGCACACTGTATTATGTGGTAAAATGGGCGCATTTATGTCCGAGAGGCCGGTAATATTTTCATGTACAGTATGCTGGGCCCCCGAGATCAATTCCCCTGTGGGCCCCAGACCCCCCAGTCCGACACTGCTGGTGTATACCGAAAACTTAGAGACTGGCATTCACTTAGTGAATGCCAAAAATTGGGCGATAACACACTAGTTCCCATGCACTAATACACTACGGGCCATCTGCTTTAGGAGGATCCCCAAAATTGAACTGATTACTACGATTCAAGCAAACCACTGTAGGTCAGTGCTTGGAAGGATCATTCGGAGTGTAGCAAGCAGAGCAATTTCCCACCCGTTACTTAAGAAATAAAGGTGATTTTTACAGTCATAGGAGTTGGCGTTTGAAGGGTTTACTGGGGGGAGAGGGGGGCACTGGTTTGTAAAATTTGCAGAATAAAGTCAAAAATGCCCAATTTAGCAAACATTACAAAAAGTGGAGCTGGGGCTGATCTTAACTGTAAATCCGAGTTCCTGTGATCAAGGTCTCCAGGAAGGGTTTTGTGGCCTCCAGGCGGTTGGGCCCTCAGGTCAGGTGTACAGTAGCATAAATGAGGGCAAGATGAGGCCTAGTTAAAGACTAAGATGTTGTATGATAGATTTGATCTCTCCTGCTAGTTTACAAGGTCCATGGTTGCAGTGTTGCATTGATTCGGATAGGTTTAAGTATATATTTATATTTGTACAATAAGGGTATGTTCACATTTCTTATTTTTTGATGCATTTCGCCATGTATTGCGAGCGTACTGCGCACTAATACGAGTGAAATGCCCCCAATCATTACGGTAATCCACTGTTCTCATAGAGAGCTGTGGATTACTCCTCCTCTCCCCGGGCGTACAATACGATCGTAATGTACACGCTGGGAGATAATTGACGTCATTTATTCACAGCAAGTAATGCTTGTTTATGGGGCCGGAGATTGACTTCCGAAGACCCGACGTAATTTCGTAATACTGTACGCCCCGCAATTAAGCCGTGTGAACATACCCTACAGGTTTATGTTTGTTAATAAAAGTGTCCACTGTGATCTTTCAGCAACTCAGTCACCGTGTTCATTTGTAGTTCGGGTTTGTGTAGGTGTCAGGCCCAGTGTATCTGGACTTTCCCCTAGTCATGCTGTTCATGTAGCACTCCCAAGTCTCTCAGGCCGGCATGCCAGGTGTTGATACCGGGTAGTAAGCCTTACAATGCTATGGGTTGTCACGGTTTTGGTCACAATAATGTGAGTGCTCCTTACTAAGGCCAGCTCTGTAGTTGGGGACTGCAGTGAATGAGAGAAGATAGGGGTGTCGCTCCTCTCTCTGGGGTGCTTCCCATAGCTGATCGAAGTAGGATGTCCTTAGGGATGCCCCTGGTGTTATGATGCAGTGCATAAAAATCACTTCCAATATAAGATGAAAGCAGACGGTTCTTTATTAGTTTTTCCCACAAGTTACCACAGACTCCTTAATACGGTTATTTCACTACTAGCCCCAAGCTGGAAGGGCTCTGTAGATTTATCCTATTGGTTTTACTTGGTCTAAGCTGCCTTACTTATATCTAATAGAGGAGGGGAAGTTAATGTTGTTGATGGCTATAGCTGCTCTGCATTCTCTCTAACCCTGGTAACCACTTAGGGCGACATGTCCCATTACGAATATGCCATTTTTTTGGTGTATTTTGCATCAAAAAAACTCTTGACACCCTATTCTCTATATAAATGAACTGCCATACACCAAAACCAGGCACATTATACGCCTGGCATGACACATTTGAATGCGCCTAAAAAAGCGCATCAAATATGCTAGCAATGATACGATATACCAGACACCAGATATTTGAAAGGTTTGTACTTTCAAGTGCATTTTACATTCATTTAATGCGCGGCAAAACTGACGTGCCGTTGCCACTTTTTGGACATGATGTCCTTAGTCCTTTTTCTACTCTCTTTGAGGCATTGGCTAGTTAACCTGGAAAGCTAGACTTGTCCTAAAATCATCTCCCAACACTATTGGTGGTCATAGTTGTGTTCAGGACAAAGGGGAACTGCAGCCGTCTGCTATTTCATACTGAAACTGAAAACCATGCTGAGCACAGGACTCAGAACAGAACCCCCTAGAACCATGGGACAAGAGATCTTACCCCTTCGGTTTGGGGAGGGGATGATGCTGACTGAGCATCTAAACTCTGCCCTCTCCCTCTAAAATTTGTCAGCAGGAACTTAACTCAAAACCGGAGCAGATTCAACTCTGGTACACTGCATTTGTAACCTCAACAATCAGTGATATTCTGTAGGAGAACTTGGCAACACATATTCATTTCTTCTGTAGCAACTCCTAGAGGTGGGATAAGGCATTAAATAGTTAAAACTTTATAGGGAACCTCTTAGTTCATTTATCAATTTGTGGTTTACTCTGAAATGCTACAGAAGTTAAGACTGCGTACAAGGTGGAAGTGAGAGCAGTGACCATGGATGGTGGGTTGCTGCATAACACAAGCATGACATGAATGGCTGGTTGATTTCAAGGGAATTTGTCAGCTCGTTCATGCTGCCGAAACCACGGGCAGCATCAAATAGCTGCAGGTGTCCATGGTTTAGTAACATGTGTTAAGCCAGATACGGGGAGAAGTGCTACTCTCCATACCACAGGAAGAAAGGCAGTCAGTCATGTCTAGTGGAGAGCAGCCATACATGAGAAACATCTCTTATTGTACCCTGCTCAATTTTACAGGGATATTGCATTTCAGAGTAAAATACACAATATTGATCTATGTACACCTGCAGCCATTTCATTGTTGCCCCTGATTTGGGCAGCAGGAAAGAGCTGACAGTTTGCCCTTAAATCAAGAGGTTCTTCATGTACTGTATGTTCTACATGTTCAATGCAGCATGTAGCTGTGGGGCCCATCTTGCCATCATCATGTGCCCTGATACTCTACTTCCTGCTGGTAATTGTTTTTTTTTGTTTAAAGGCATGGGGCAGCATCCTTTTTTCCCCCCCTATGCATGTTGGGCCCCATGCGGATCACCACAAAATAAGTCTGTGTTTGGTTATATCAAAAGATTAAAGTTGTTTCTCTCTAAGCATGCTAAAGACTTGTAACCCGATCCCTTACTGGGGATTCAACTTTCCCCCCCAGAGTTTGGGCGGCCCCCTATCAGAGGAAAGGAATGGCCCAAGAGTGATAGTGGGGAAAGAAGAGGAGATTGCCTCATTTAGAGAGGGTGGTCCTTCCTACAGGGCAAGCGAAGAAACCAGGGTATCGTCCCTTGGCCACAGGGGTTCCAGATCTGTGGGAGATTGAGAAACTACTTTGGGGTTTAAAAGTAGCAAGTAATTGCCCAGAACCACAGCTTTACAGAGCCCGGAGTTTAATGGGACAGAACCCGGGTTCCCATAGGCCCGCACTGCCTGTTCTTGGGAAGGGGTCACTGACCAGCATTTTTTTTCGTGGAAAACACAGAATCCAAGAGGCCTGTTATCAATGTTAACTAGCAGCAGGGAGCCCACACACACAGCAAGAAACTGAACCCCTCCCCTC
>JAODAL010066496.1:0-17728 GCA_025379985.1 Phyllomedusa bahiana | reverse complement strand
CCTGTGCAAAATTTCAAAAGCGAAGGTTAATTAAAATTTTTTTCTTGTTGTGTGCGTAGAAACACCAATTTTTAAACGCTCAAAGCTAGTATTTTCTGGTGCTCAATTTTTTGGCAATTTACACCCGGGGGTTAATTAATGTTTTTTTTTTTCTTTGGGGACTAAAAAAAAAACCGTTTTCACCCCCCAAAAAAAAATTATTTTTCCTGCAGCCTAATTCAAAAGCGAAGGTTAATTAATTTTTTTTCTTGTTGTGTAGCGTAGAAAACACGTTTGAAACACCCCAAAAGCTACTAGTTTGTGGTTGCTCAATTGTTTGGCGCAATTTACCCCAGGGGTTTAAATTTAAAGGTTGTTCTGCGTTTATCAGTAAAAAAAAACTTTTTTTTTCCCGCCACGAAGAAATTTTGTAGCATAACTCATATCCAAAAGGTTAATTAAGCCTGTTTGTGCTTTTATTTCATTTAAAATACACAGAGTTTTAAACGGCACATACAAGTCAATTTTTTCCTGCCCATTTGTGGAGCGCAATTTATATCCACGGGTTACCAAGCTTGTTACGGGGTTCATTTGGAGTCAAATACTGGGTGTGTATTTATCAATACAGATTCTTCATAAAACAGTGTCTGTAATTTTAGAAAAAAGTTGTCAGACGGGAGGGGGGGCAGGTCTTCACCTGGGTGGCAGGGGGACAACTTGGCCCAGGTCCCGCACGTAAGGGGAGTCGCAGCAGGGGTCATCGGTGAGCCCCAATGCCGCTGTATCTAAAAATGTGTGAATAGCAACCCCAAGGGTTCTTGTTGGTTTACTGGTCATCCCTTCCTCCCCAGATGACATCTGACAAAACCCAGCCAAAAGGGCGGTGGCAAGTCAGACAAACCCTTTTGTTGGCATGGCCCGGGGGGGGGGGTCAGGGAGCCCCCACCTGTCCCCAACCCGCCCTGTCCCTCCGGTTCCCAGCCCGAGATCCTATGTGGTCTGGGTCGGCCACTATATGCGGGGATGAAAAATTTGAGGGGGGGCGTCACAGTACTTGGCAGGAAGAAAATGGGGCCAATTCCCCCGCTTTTGCGTAGGCGGCAAGTTGTGTTGAGGTGCATGGGAGGTCATGTTGTGAGGGGTCAGCCTTGCAACCAAGACGGTGATGGGACAGAGTGACAATAAAAACACCGTTCGAAAAGTAATGGTTGTCCCGACCCGGAGGAGATTTCCCAAGCCGAATTTTTTTTCCCAAAAAAAGGCAGTCCCAGCACTTCAAAATATGTAGAACAGAAGGTGGGCCTTCCTTGGCTTATGGGTTTTTTCAAGGTGCACGGCACGCGGACGTCTGGAGCTGTAACTACGGTCGGGCCCCGTACATGTCCTTTAGGCCCCCACTGGGTGAATGGCTTCCGGCCAGGCACCCAAAACAATTTGGACAGAAGCGGCGCTTTCTCCCCGTTGTCAAACTGCGGCTCCTGCGCCAAGTCCGCCCCCTCCCCCCTCCACCACCCCCCACCATCTCACCCTCCACAAGTACTGTCTATCATACCCATGAGTGGGCACAGCGGTGTCACGCAGTTCTTCACCTGGCTTGCCCGGGGGAACGAAGTGCACAGGGGAGGAACTGCCCCGGTATGCAGCAAGAAATCGATGGGGCTTTCCCCGCGCCAACTGAAAATCGGAACCATGGGATGACAATGGGGGAAATGGTGTCCGCGCTGCCCGAGGGGGATGGTCATGTCCCCTGCATGGCGCACGTGTTCAATTGGGTTTGTGAAAAGTTCCCTGAAGTTTCCCCCGATCTTCAAACATTTGAAAATGGCCAGGAAACTGTCCCTGCACTTCACCCTTTCCTAAAAGCCGGAACCCCTCGTCGATTTTGCGCGGCGAACGGCCTCCCCCAACACATTTGTATGCGAGGTTTCCCCCCGCGGAATTCCACCCTGCACATGTTGGACCGATGTATGAACAGAAAAAGGCCATTAACGATTTTTTGATGACCCAGGGGACAGGAGTCTCCCTGGTAATTTGATGTCACCCATGGCAGCCTGCGTGACACCTGCCTTTTGTTGGGCCATTCGAGGAGGCCCATTATTTGTCAGTCCCCGGACTACGGGATAAATAACGTCTTTCCCATGCTTAGTCGGGAAACAGATGTAAAAATCTGTTGGGCAGGGGACTGGGAGTGGCGATACATCTCGCCCCCATGAGCCCCCGGGGGGGGCCCTGAAATGGAGGAGAGGGGGAGGAGGACTTGGGCAAAAGCTTGTCTGGTGAAATGAGTGGTTTTTTCCCCAGGTGACAAGAGAGGAGGAGCGGAGAGTGGAGGGGGTTTTGGAGGGAGATGGGGAAAGAAAAGGAGATGACCCGCAAGCCCCCGGGCAGTATACAGGGGAGATGGGGCAGGGAGCCCCTCGGAGTCACTTGTCCAGAGGCCCCCAGTATGTTTCCCTGGCTGTGACAGCGAATAGTCAGCATCCGGCAAGGGGGATGATTTCTGGCTCTCCACCCTTTTGGACCCTGCTAGGGGCCAAAAAGGGGACCCTTTTTTCCCAGCTATTGAGGGGGGCAAACTCAAATACTATAGGGAAATCCCCCGTAGTCGTTTGGCCGCTGCCTATGTGGGGCATCGTCCCTCCTTGACAGGGTCTGACCGGGGGTTCTTAGCGCACGACTACTGCCCCAGCGCGTGGGAAGGTGGGGGGGTCGGAGCAGTACAGCTCCCTCAGCAGCAATAAGTTGGAGTCATGATGGCAGTTCCTTCACCCCCCTGTGAGGGGGGATCGCCCGCACAGCGCACGGGGCCCGGAGCGACCCTGAAAAACAGTAGGGCCCACTTGGACAGCACTCTGCCCCCCGTTAGAAAGATCCACTGGACACTGGGGAGCAAAAATGGGTGTGTGGGCCCCAACTTGCCGGTTTGCAGTGGAGAAAAACTGTCTTGCCCGGCCAGTAGGTGGATTTAGAGGGGGTTCAGGCGGCGGGGGGGGCCCTGTTACCCCAAGGGAAACCGCTTGTCCACGGGGAAATGTGGAACGATGACCTTTGTCAAGGTGTATAGGGTGGATCGGCCAGGGGTTTCCACACACCAATGCCTTAGGCGTCAGACATCAGCCATGGCCCCCACCCAAACTGTGGAAAAGAGTCTGGGTTTAAAATCCTGCCTCGTACTATTCTGATGCCCCCCGCCTGATGCCACCATCTTGACAGTTTCTCCATTTGCCACCCCAACCCTCTTTACCAGGGCTGGTTTGCCCTCCCCTCCACACTCGTCATTGTGCCCCCTGTTGACCTCATGCTGCTGTTGTTGCTGGTGCCATGACATCCCCCACTGGTCTTGTGCCACTGTCTGCCCCATGCTGCTGCTGCCGTGACCCCAACACTGTTCATTTTGCCACTGTTGACCCCATGCGCTGCTGGCTGCTGCCGTGACCTACACACTCGTCTTGTGCCACTTGTGGCCCATTCCTGTTTTTGCCACCTCCAGAATGTCACTGTGCCCACTGTCTGACCTCATGTGCTGCTGTGGCTGCTCCGTGACCTACACACTGTGTCATTGTGCCACGTCTGACTCATGTGCTGCTGTGGGTTTCCGTGACCCCACACACTCTGTCATTGTGCCAAATCTGTGGCCCATTCCCGTTTTGCCCCCTCCAGAATTCATTGTGCCATGTTGACCTATGCTGCTGCTGTGGCTGCTGCCGTGACCTACACACTCTGTCATTGTGCCACTGTCTGACCTCATGCTGCTGCCGTGGCTGCTGCCGTGGCCTACACACTGTGTCATTGTGCCACTGTCTGACCTCATGCGCTGCTGTGGCTGCTTCCGTGACCTACACACTGTCATTGTGCCACTGTCTGACCTCATGCTGCTGCTATGGCTGATGCCGTGACCTACACACTCTGTCATTGTGCCACTGTCTGACCTCATGCTGCTGCTGTGGCTGCTGCCGTGACCTACACACTGTGTCATTGTGCCACTGTCTGACCTCATGCTGCTGCTGTGGCTGCTGCCGTGACCTACACACTGTGTCATTGTGCCACTCTGTGGCCCATTCCTGTTTTTGCCACCTCCAGAATGTCATTGGCCACTGTCTGACCTCATGTGCTGCTGTGGCTGCTGCTGTGACCTACACACTCTTTTCATTGTGCCATGTCTGACCTCATGCTGCTGCCGTGGCTGCTGCCGTGACCTACACACTGTGTCATTGTGCCACTGTCTGACCTCATGCACTGCTGTGGCTGCTGCTGTGACCTCCACACTGTGTTATTGTCCCACTCTGTGGCCTACTCCTGTTTTTGCCACCTCCAGAATGTCATTGTGCCACGGTCTGACCTCATGCTGCTGCTCTGGCTGATGCCGTGACCTACACACTGTTATTGTGCCACTGTCTGACCTCATGCTGCTGCTGTGGCTGATGCCGTGACTACACACTTCTGTCATTTGCCACTGTCTGACCTCATGCTGCTGCTGTGGCTGCTGCGTGACCTACCAAAATGTGTCATTGTGCCACTGTCTGACCTCATGCTGTTTGCTGTGGCTGCTGCCGTGACCTACACACTCTGTCATTGTGCCACTGTCTGACCTCATGCTGCTGCTGTGGCGCTGCCGTGACCTACACACTCTGTCATTGTGCCACTTTTCTGACCTCATGCTGCTGCTGTGGCTGCTGCCGTGACCACACACTGTGTCATTGCCCCCAATCTCTGGCCTACTCCTGTTTTTGCCACCTCCAGAATGTCATTGTGCCACTGTTGACTCATACTGCTGCTGTGGCTGCTGCCGGTGACCTACACACTGTCATTGTGCCACTGTCTGACCTCATGCTGCTGCTGTGGCTGCTGCCGTGACCTGCAACGCTGTGTCATTGTGCCACTGTCTGACCTCATGCTGCTGCTGTGGCGCTGCCGTGACCTAACACACTGTGTCGTTGTCACAATCTCTGGCCTACTCTGTTTTTGCCACCTCCAGAATGTCATTGTGCCACTCAAAAAATTGTAGAGAAGGACGTCAGCATAAAAAATTCCCCCTTTATTTAAGTCACAGAGTACAAAACGAGCGACGTTTCGGCCCAAACAGTGAGTCATCGTGCCACTGTCTGACCTCATGCTGCTGCTGACGTGACCTCCACACTGTGTCATTGTCCCATCTGTGGCCTACTCCTTTTTTTGCCACTCTAGAATGTCATTGTCCCACTGTCTTGACCTCATGCTGCTGCTGGGGCTGCTGCCGTAACCTACACACTGTGTCATTGTGCCACTCTGTGGACTACTCCTGTTTTTTGCCACTTCCAGAATGTTATTGTGCCACTCTCTGACCTCATGCTGCTGTGGCTGCCGCCGTCACCTCCACACTCTGTTACTGATGTTGCCACCTGAGCCCTCAGCTTGTTTTTTTCAGCTGCGCTCGCATGACTTTATCAGCTACATTCCCCCTTCAGTTTTTTGGTCAGTTTTGCCCTCTTAAGTGCCCAGGGAATTTTTATAGTGAAGCGATTTAAGAAGCAGCGGCAGTCTGTGCGTGTCATACTAAAACACAACATTGTATGAAAGACCAAACCAAGCTCCCTCCCGATATTTAAGCATGGAACAATGTTCTACAGCACCTGCAGGCTCTGTTTCAGCTGGAAATAGCTGTTTTTTAACGTGATTCATCCCGAAGTAATTCGGAACGAAGTTATTTTTTGTCGAGAAATTCGGCGAGGAAGGGGGGGAACGAAACCGAATTTCGGGAAATTCGCCCATCTCTAGTGATATCCCTCACATATCCCTTGTTGCTGTCTTAGGTAAAAGGGTCGATTTATCAGAGTTGTAAAAAGGGATGATTATTATCAGTAAATCTACTTCATATGGGACTCTGAAGTAGACGGATAGTTACTGCACCTCTGCTAATGAAGATACATCGGCAGAAAAGGCTTGAATTTTCATGGCCGTATTGGAATTGGACCTCTGCTGATTAGCAAAGGGTTGGTTTCTCTGAGTCATGTTTTAAGCTTTATCAAATGAATTGATATTGGTGTGTTAGGCGAGAAACATCAGAGAACAAACTGATGACCATCTTATCCTTTGGGCACACTAGGCAGTTGCCTGAGGGCCCACAAACACTGGGCCCAATGTGGTCACATGTATATCTTGGGAATCCAAAGCACATGCTCTGGATCCCTGGGTCAGTGCTGCTTATTTAACTGTTTGTATGTTCTTACAATGTGCAAACAGTGCAAAGCCATGGGGGAACAGTTCATCTTGCAGGCTACCTACAAGCATGGTATCTTGACATAGGCAGAGGGATTATCTTGATATGCTTGGAGGTTGCTAGAGTCGTGGCCTCATGTGGTGTCATGTTTGGTGTGGCATGGCCTAGGTGATGTCATGTACTTGGGCAGGGCCCACTACATTGCTGTGCCCACAGGCCCCTAATGCTGGTGTTCGCAGTGTTATGGTCTGGGAAATATTTTGTGGCATTCTCTGGGTTCACTCACCCATGTGGAAGGCATGATCAACTGATCTGGGTATCAATCCATCTCTGCAGATCACACCCATACATTCTGATTGTCTTCCCTGGGGCAGATAGGCTCTTCCACCAAGACAGGGCAACATGTCTCATGGCTAGAAATGTCCAATGTTGGTTTGAAAGAGCATGATCAAGATTTCTAAGTGCTACCATGGCCCCTAATTCCCAAACTTCAACCCAAGTGAATATCTGTGGGACCATCTTGACTGCTGTGTTGGCTTTATGGATCCACCCCCAAACACCCTCCAGCAGCTGTGGGATACAGTCAGCATGGCTCCAGATATCTGTGACGACCTACTAGGACCTTAGATTCACTCCCAGACCGTCAAGCTGCACATCTTGGCTATTCTGGATATTATCTGGTGGTCATAATAATACTCAACTGTGAATGTCTAGCCATTGAAAGAAATTTTACTTTGCTTGATAGTCCCTAAGTGTGTTAACAAAATGGCAACTTTTGCTCCAAGTATATTTATTTAAGCCTTGATATTTTATGGGGCTGAGTTCTGGATTTCTCGTCCACTTCTCAGATTATGAGTCTATGTATACATTTTCCCCAATTTATTTTCCCCTCTCTTCTTATGTTTGTCTTTCACTGAGATGCCTTGGATGTTAGACTGGGTTGCCTGGGGCCCACCAGTGGTGTTGATTCTTGGAGCCAACTAGTGAAGTTGATTCTTGGGACCCATTCTACAGCTTGTATACAAGACTGAAAATACTGCACATGATTCCAGTACTCCTCCTCTTGCTTTCTATTTTTCTGAATTTTTCCATTTAAAGCAGCTCCAGGGCTGCTATGCCTTTTGCCCCACCATGACCAGGAACCCACACCACCAGTAGCCCACCGAGGATGCCTCTATTTCTCTGTATGCCAGTTTGATCCTGACTGTGAATGTTATCTATTTGTATGTCCCTTATTTGTATTGATGTCAATGTTGAGCCATATTCCACAGATTTAGTCATCTGGTTTTGTTCCAAAACTCAATGGAGCACATTTATCAAAAGTTTTTGCCAGTAAGACAGTCTTTTTTCCCCACTGTAACCAATCAGAGCTCTGATTTCATTTTTCCTGAGCAGTATAAAAGATGAAGGCAGGTCTCTGGTTGGTTTCTATGGGCAACAAAGCCAATCTTACTGGCAGACACTTTTGATAAATGAGGCCCAATGTTTTTTGTTTTTTTTCCACTGCTAACGCAGTGGTTTTTCAGGCCTTGATGTCTGCTGAGGCTGTGTTCTGATCACCTGGTCCACTTCTCAGTTTACAAGTCTACATGATTTTATGATCATTTTGTCTAGTTTCTTTCCCCCTCTCTGTCACCGTGGGCGTTCTCTCTTGATATGTCCATTGTTCCTTACGTGCAGCTTCCCATGTATAGAAATGCACTGCCACATTCCACACATTTAGTCATCTGGTTTTGATCTACAGCTCAATGGTTTTGTTTTTTTTTTTGGTGTTTTTTTTAAATCTGTCAATGTCTATTTATTTATAAAAGTACAAGTAGGATCGGGAAAAGGTACTCTGTTGCCCCAGGCAAATAAGTCACATATCCCCCCCCTCAACGCCCAATGGGAAGACTCAGCCCCAGCAATGCCTCCTTGTGCCCACTTCCTGCCTGGGATGAAGCGGTGCCCTAGGCAGTCGCCTACCTTCACCTAGCCATCATCCCGACCCTGGGTACAAGGGCAACTAAAGTAGTTTAACAGTATAGAAGCTCCACAAACTATCTCAACTTCCTGAAAAATGTCTCATAATTCACTGAAACCTGTAAATAAAACGTTCTGTGAACTTTCTTTAAAAGATGGAAATCTCACTACCTGTAAGATTTGCATGGAGTTGATTATACTGTAAATTATTACTGGAGGTGGCTATTAATACGCAGTCACATTGCAGAGCACGGCACATCACTCAGCAGGAACGGGGATAATAATGTAACCTTATGGTAATCTGTTTATAGATTAACGAGACATCAATCACAAGCCATTTCCTGTACGAGCAGAACTCATTTTCTTGACAACGCATGCAAATGTCAGCAACGCAATTAAATTTGTTTTTTGGCTGCGCTCTCTCACATCTCGCATGTATCAAACCCAGCTGAAAACAGCGAGAGCGCTGCATCCGGCCCTCTCATTATGAGCTCCGGTTTATTTTAAGAGATGGAAGAAACCTTTTTTTTTTCAGCTCAGGATTACAGTGTCGACCCTTTCTTTCGGCTGTGGCTTATACTGGATGTGATGGGGGTTGCTGGTGAAAGCTACTCACCAGACACTGGTCCCAGCAAAATAGAAAAAACAGAGAATAACCTCAACATTATAAAGAACAGATTCAGACAACTTGTCTCAGTGATAATTCCCATGTTGAAGCACATCATTTAGAAAATCAGTTGTTCTGTATCTGGTATTTATTTTCTGTTTTGTGCTGCACAGATTATTTCACAAGATGAGTGTGTTGATCTTTAGGTCACAGACTGATAGAAGATACAGAGGTATTTAACCCCTTAAGGTCCGCGCCATATTTGGTTTATTGTTGTCATTTTTTTTCATCCTCATCTTCGAAGAGCCCTAACTTTTTATTTTTCCCCCGATATGGCTGTAGGATGTCTTTTTTGTTTTGCAAGACAAATTGAATTTTTAATGACACCATTTAATGCACAGCATAATGTGTTAGGAAGCAAAAAAAAAAGTGATTTGGGATGGAATTGGTAAAAGATTCAGTTGCCCCACTATTATTTTTTGGGGGGAGGGATTGTTTTTGGAGTTCTTCAATCTAAATAAAGGACATGCTGTCTTCTTTCTGCAGGTCCAGATTAATATTGTTTATGTTATGTTTTACTACTTATAAAAAGAAAAAAACTTCTTTAACCCCTTAAGCCGAACGCCTGAAAAGTAATGACCAGAACATTTTTTTAGTTTTTGCCTCCTTGCGTTTCAACAGTTGTAACTTTTTTATTTTTTCAGTGACGCAGTTGTATGAGGCCTCATTTTATTCGAGACAAGTTGTACTTTATGGGGAATAGTTCAAGTTCATTTATAAATAATTGCAGTTTTTTTTATTTAAAAATAGTTTTTTTGGTTTTTTTATTACTTTTTTTACACCATTCACATTTTACACATAATAACTTGTTAAATTAATTCTACAGGTTATTACAGTCGTGTGGATACCAAATATGTGTAGGTTTTTTGTGCGTGTAATTTATGCACAATTATTTTTTATTAAATATTTATTATTATTTTATTATTTATTTTTTTACACTTATTTTTACAGTTTTTATGTTTTGTTTTTTTACTTTTTTTTTACTCCCATGAAGGGAGAACTGTTTAACATTTTTTTACATTTTTTTTTTACACTTAGTATTGTATTAGCATATTCATATATGCTAATACATTCTAATCTGTGTCAGTCTGACACAGGCAGTGATTAGGACAGCACAAAGTGCGTCCTAGTCACGGGCTTAGTACACAGACAGCTCTGGGGCCACTCTCTAGGGCCCCAGAGCTGACTGTGCAGCCGTTCCCCGGCTCTGTCGGATGAGCGGTGATCCAATCACCCGACAGAGCAGGAGAACCCTTTGATTGCGCTGCGGTAACGCACCGCCGCAATCAAAGGGTTAAAGCCCCGGGGTTGCGGAGGTTCCGCCCTGCCCGGTGCTCACAGGGGATGCTCTGGGATCGGGGCTGTGTAGTACAGCCCCGATCCCAGCGCAATTGTGGCGCTGGGCGGCGCAAACTCCGGTGTCTACAGCAACAGCAAAAGACGTCGCTGCAGATGAACGACCCGCACCAGCCGACGTCTAAAGTCGGCGGGCGGTGGTTAAGGAGTTAAAGAAAAAAAGTTTTCCATTGCCACTTTCTGAGACCATTTTTGGGGCATATTCACACAGTATTTTTTAGATCCGCTTTTGGATCTGCTCTTCGGACCCAAAACGGACCCAAAAAACACCTCTAACAATAAGCAGTGTGATTTATATTAGTTTTAATGTAAAATATGCATCGCCATTCAGACGAGTGATCGCCGATGCATTTTTACCTGCGTCTTTTTGATGTGTTTTTCGGATCCTTTTAAAGAATTGTCATGTCAATTCTACAATGGAGTGCATTTTTGGAGCCTGAAAAACGGATCCAAAAATGCACCACGCTTTTGGGTATGTGTTGGGTAAGTTTTGAATGCGCTTTTCGCATCCGAAAAGCGCATTAGATTAAAATTTGAATGTCTGTGATTTGAAAGAAAACGCATTGAAAAACGGATCCAAAAAACACACGCAAAACGTATACAAAAACGCATCTGCAAAAGTTTTTTGGATGCAGTTTGGATGCAGTTTTCAATGCGTTTTTTATGTAATTAAAAACGGATCCAAAAAACGGATCCAACACGCCGTGTGAACATACCCTTAATTTTTACACCATTGTAGCTGTGGGATGGCTATTTTTTTGCAGGACGAAGTCCAGTTTTTACTGCTACCAATTAGGACTGTAGGTTACTTTTTGATCACTTTTCTTCCAATTTTCATGGGAGGCGGGATGACGAGAAAACAGAATTCCGGCATTCAGTATTTGTTTTTTACAGCGTTCACCATGCAGAATAAATAGATTGATATTGCATTAGATCAGACTTTTACTGGTGTGGTGATACTAATTATGTCCATTATTGGTTTATTTTTTCTTTCTTTAGGAAAGGGAGATCTTTGAATTTTTTATATTCTCTTAATATTTTTTTTTAAACTTTTTCAACTTATTTTTAACGAATACTGTATTTAGTCTCCATAGGGGAATTCTGTATTTTAGTATATAGTGATTCCATTCATGTCCTATTACACCTTGCCTATGGCAGAATGTTAAAGGAATACATTCATAGCAGAGCTAGAGGCCTTCATTAGGCCTCTGACTGCTATAGCAACCAAACGGAATCCCACAATCACATTGCAGGAGAGGACTAGCGACAATCGGTCACCGGATCTAAGCAGTAAAATGGCCTGGATCAGATTTTTCTCTGATCCCGGCTGCTAGCGGCTGGTGACAGCTGATACATCAAGGTGCACTTGGGCAGCCGGCGGTTTGAAAAACCGCCAGGCGGAAAACCCATGCAGTGGGGACTGCTGCACGGGTTTTCCATAGAGCACAATTGTGCTCATTTGCAGACGGTTTTGCAGACGGTCTGCAAAACCGAAAGTCGTCTGAAAAACCTGCCGCAAACCCGTGCTATGGAGACATGCCTTAAGGAGTTAAGGAAAGGAGATTGCTAGTTTTGTTAATGGTCAAAAGCCGAGGTACATAATGGAAGGAGCAGTCTTAAATGTTCTAGTAAAGTTTTCTTTTCTTGGGAGCAACACAGTGATTCTCCTCTCATTGATTATAACAGTGACATAGATGAATGTAACAGGGGCAATGTCATGGAGAGGATAATGGAAACAAATGACAGGTCATTGACTGAAGGTTTTGTTTGAGTTCACAGACAGTGTTAAATAATGGAAGAACTAGGCTGTCTGGCAGCACAGAGTATTTCAGGATTTCTGAGGAATGGGCGGCACAAGACAAGGTCAGTGTAATGGTTTCACCTCTTTAACATTAGGAAGTTCAACAGCCGTTTAAGCCGTAAGATATTTGCTTATTATTACTGTAACATTGTAAAGTCAAATGAAAGTGCTCAACTTCAGACAAAATATGATAGATCACATAAGTGTACAACTGCTTCTCCAACCTATTGATTACATGTGGGGACCAAAACATGTTCCAAAATCCAACACTTGTGAGGTAAAATACTTCGATTTCCAAATTGGTAAGCACAACAATGTAGCACAATAGCAGCATGAGGGACTCATTTCAGACCAGATAGGTCCATGTTCACAACATATAATCAAACCACATATGAAATGATCAGAAGTTAAAACCAAAATGGATCAAGCAGGTTTCATTAGTGAATCATACCATGTGATTTTATTATATGCTGTGAACAAAGACCGATCTAGTTCAACATGTACTGGAATAACAATCGGGAAAATTTTGGGATTGTTCTGTTTAAGGGGGAGTCTAGCCATACCCAGAGGGGCAACCAATAAATTGCAGATGCTAAAAAGACTTTTAACTTTTTGGAGGGGGTGAAATTTCATAATTTCCCCTTTGTGCTTCTGCCACCAACAGGTTTGCACCGTCCGGGAAAAGGGTGCAGCCCAACGCTTGTTTGGGGTAGGTGCCCCGCTGGCATTGATTGCTTGGGGCCAAGTAAAAATCTGTACCTTTGGGGTTTTCTGAGGAGAGAATTAAAACTGCTTCTTATGTGACTGGGGGTAAAACACTTAATTTAGTATTAGATGAGGGTGAGGGAGTAAGGGTACATTCACACGCCAGAGTCCTAGCTCTCTTCGCTATAGTTTATTGAAATCTTTGATTTTCCCATGTTCTATATGCCTCCTTTATGTTTCTCTCCCCAAGGAAAACTACTTTACCCTTTTAGAGCTTTATCAAAGGCCTCTCACCCAGCCAGCAAGAACTTTGGGCCACATGTATGAAAACGCGGGGCTAAAACCTTTTTTTTTTCCTACAAATAATCAGGGCCCCCTCTCATTTTTTCCAAGCACTATATTAAATGAAGGGGAATTCTTTTGGCTGCTAGGGGCAACAAAGTAAATTTTTAACCTAGACCGTTCAAACTTGGGGCCCTTTGTTCTACATGAAGAGGGAAAAAACCCACAAAATTTCTCAGATGGAATTTCCGAGGGGGAATGCGGTTTTGGGTAAAACCCCAGCACATTTAAAGGCTCTTTATTGGGTCAGATGTGAATTTAAGGGACTCCATTTTCAATAGGTGGTACCAGAGTCTTATCTCTCTTTCCTTAGCTTATATAAATATCTGTCAGCTAAACATTTATTTTGGTTCTTACCTTTTTAATTTAGGAGCAAATAAAAGTTGGCTTAAAAAATTAATGCCCAGCAAAATCCATTCACTGTCTATAATGGGGTGAAGTCCCCATTTTTCCCTAAAAAGTTTACTCAGGTGCAGTCTTTGGTCTTCTTCTTATAGTACAAGCCTAAGTGATTACACCGGTAAATAGTTTTCTCCTGGTTTCTCCCCTATCCACTTTCATGTTCATTTTAGTCTCTATGAGAATCCTTACTTTGTCATACAGTGAAGTAAAAACGTATTCAATGGTGAGGTTATTTAGGAGACAGGTCTTGACAGGACTTCATCTAGTTGTATTCTATCACAGCCTAGTTAACAGCATACTTGCCAATCTTTTAGAATTATAATCTGGGAGAATTTATAGGGTTTTTCCCTCCATAAAAAATACTTTCACCGCAGGGGCACATAAAAATAAAAAATAAAACCCCTTCCCTGGTTCCACGGGTGTTTTCCCCATTTTCATTGTCGTTCTTGTACTTTTTGAATGGAACACACTTCTGAATTTTCTACAGCAGTCGGGGGCCCCTATAAAATCAAAATCGGGGGTGTTTTACTTTTGAAAAGGGATTTTAATTAGTGACCGTGCAGGGTAAGTCCCTTTCGGAAAAACATCATTTAAAAAAAGAACGAGAGGCCCTGGGCTGGAACTGGGGGGCAGAAAAAGGGTGAGTATATATATATTTTTTTTTACTCGGGCCTCCGGGAAAACCGGGATTACCTTAAAGGGGGGGACAAACCTTTAACCCGCCCTGAGAATCCCCGACACCCGGGAAGCCCTATCCCTTTCCCTCACATACCACCCCACAAGCCCGCTGGACACTTTTCCTATAATTTACACAAAGGGGCAAAAATTTATAACAAATGTATAGCACTTTTACTGCTGTAGTTTTCATTTGGGCACACAAGTGCTAAAACATACGACATTATTTTTCACCATCAGGGGAAATGTCTAAAATGAGAAAGGGTTTTACAAATTTTTGTTTTTTCCCTTCAAAAATTTTTATGCTAATGTCAGTTTGGGAGGCACTGTACTTTGGCAGCTTCATCATGAAAATGTTCTCGTTGAAAAATGCAATACGCCCCATACCCCCTTAATTCTTTGGTCATTTTACCTTAGCGCTTTAACATTAAGACGGCGTATACAATAAAACCAATGAATTTTCCCCCCAAGTGGCTAAGTGTATGTAGATTTTTTGGCTTCCTGTATCAGAGTGCTATGAAGAAAGGACATGAATGCCAAATTGAACATAACAAGGACTTTAATTCTGAATGTCTTTAATGGACATAGAAATACTTTTTTTGTATATTTAGCTCCCTCATTAAATTTTACAGATTCCTAAAATTCTAACTTTTAGTTCTTAGCCTTCCCCATGTTCCCCAAAAAGGAAGTTTTTAACAAAATGTGCTACAATATAACATTACTAAAAAGAGTTCCTTTACGTGTGACTTATGGTGGCGCTCTGCTACCTTCCCTCTATTTTTTTATGTGCCTCTGGTTTTTCCCCATTTGTTCAAGCTGAAATACAATAGATATTGATATGTTTAGTTTAATTGTATCGGTTACTATGGCAAATGTTGGCTTCAATCCCAGAACATTAGTGAGATCCCTTGAAGGTGAAATTATACAAACACTCGGAGTGAGATTTTTGAAAATTTAGGTTAAAATTTTACAAGGGCAGAAATGCAAAATTGTGCCGCTTTTATAAAATTTTGAAGTATCAAGCTGGTTTTCTCAGAATAAATAGCGAACAAATGGGAGATGAAGACAGCGTTACTTTCCAGTCTATTCCTAACAACAGAAAGAAAAAAAATCTAAGGAGGAAAAAAAAAACTCGCTCAGAGAATCCGAGCAATCCAAGTAAAAACTTCGAAGACAATTTAATTATTAAAGTTCTGTTCCAAGAGGCCCAAAAAATTGCAACCACAGACGATTATAATCCCATTGTAGTGTTTTTCTGTATTCATCTGACTGTCCAAATCAATTTATTTGTTGCAACAGAATTTTTTATCCTCTTGCAATCCCCTGGTTAGAAAAAACAAAAGGACCAGAAAATACTGAACAAAAAGTTTTAAAATATACATTGAAACCAAATTTTTTACAACACTAAAAATAAAAAGACACATCACTGTTTTTTCTCACTATCTGACATAAATCAAAAACTTTCCCCCTTTTTAAGCAATTAAATTAGAAACCAAAATATTTATTTGCCAAATGCCAGAATAATGAAAAAAAAAATTTTAAAGGGTTTTTTTTATTGCTTTCGGGAAAAAGGGTAAAATTTCCATACATTTTTTAGGATTTGGGGCAGAAATTCCCTTTAAACTGTTTTGACTTGGGTCAAATTTTTTTGGGATACCCCTTCCCACAAGCTCCCCCCACAATATTGTAGGTTTTTCGGCCCTTGCCCCCTCCCCGAACTGGTGTAACGGGAACTATGTTTGTGGGTCCCCCTTGCCGCCAAACCCTCCCTTTTTTAAGTTTTGCCAATACATTTTCAATAGGGGGGGAAACAGGTTTTGTGATGGCCACCCCAAAATTTAATTTGGTTTAATCCAAAGGGCCCATTTGGTAACCATTTTGGGGCAGTATGCTTGGGGTTTCATTGTCCATTTTGGAAAACCCCCCAAATTTTTCCCCCCCCCCCCCCCCCCCCCCAACCCCCTTTCCCCAAAACTTCCTGGCTGATGTTTTGAGATGGGGCTTAAAAAAATTTCCCCATAACTTTTTTCCCCTCATGATTAGTGAAAAAACAAATTACTTGACTATCGTCATCGGGCCGATAGCCATTTTGGAAATTTTAATAAATAAGATATCTGATAGTCAAAATTAGAAAAATCACCAAAGACCATTAAAGCAAATGAAGGGAAAACAACCCTTCATTCATAACACCAAACAGGATGAAAGCTGGAATTAAAAACCCCAAACACCCAAATGGAAAAGTCTACAACTTAGGAAACCCACACTTAGGTTTAATAAAAGCCACAAAAAAAAAACTAAACGACCATTCACTACCCCTTTTTTGCACCACACAAACCCCAAAAACCCTGCTTTCCCACCCAAAAAATTAAAAATGCCAAAAGGGCAAAAGTTTGAACCATCATTTACTTGAACTGGACATTGACTATCCCTCCAAAAAACGCAGCATGAGCCCCAAACCCTGCCCCAAAATTTAAAAAGTGCTGGAAAAAGGAGTCTTTCAACCACCTTTTTTATTTTGGCCTGGACTTTTAACAAAATCTGTCCTTCCCCCGCATTTAATGAAAAATTAAACCGTTTTAACCCACAGATTAAAAAGTGCTGGGAAAAAAACCCTTTAAACCCCACCTTTTTAATTTAAAACGGACTTTGGGACTAAAACCTTTTCCCTGTCCCCAAAAATCCCTTTAAACCCTTTCCCGGACCCACAGTTTAAAAGGCTGGGAAAAGGGATTTTCTGTCAACCCCCATTTTATTGAACTGGACATTGACAATACCGTCCGGGACCCCCAAGTTTTGACCTTTAAAACCCCTGTCTGACCCCCCAAATTAAAAGGTTTGGGAAAAGGACCCTTTGAACCCTTTTTTAAGTTGAACGGGACATTAACTTTATTTTTACCGTACCGCAAAAGACCTTTCCAAAACCTGTCTGACCCCCCCAAAATTTAAAAAGTGCGGGGAAAAAGGGATTTTAAAAACCACCTTTTTAAGTTGAAACGGACATTGCCCAATACCCGGTTCTGAAACCACATTTGACCATTAAACCTGTCTAAACCCACCTTTAAAAAGTGCCATAAAAAAGGATCTTTTAACCCCCCTTTTTTTAGTTAAAATGGATTTTTGGACTATACCTGCCCCGGGGCCACAGCAGAGCCCCAAACCTGTATAAACCCCCCACTTTTTAAAAGTCCCCGAAAAAAAGATTTTTAAAAACCACCTTTTTTATTTTTGAACGGGAACATTGCCCTATATCTGTCCCTGTACCGCAAAAAGACCTTTAAACCCTGGTCCTGGCCCACAGTTTAAAAAAGTGGGGGAAAAAGGGAGCCCTTTCCCAACCCCCCCAAATTTAATGTTTCACGGACATAACTATCCCGTCCTGGACCACAGAAAGGGAACCCAATAAAAACCTGTCTGACCCAAATAAAAAGTGCCAAAAAAAGGGAAAGTCTTTGAACCACCATTTTATTTTCCCATTTGGACATAAACAAACCCTGTCCGACCACACTTGAGCCCCCCAAAACCCCCTGCTGACCCCAGTTTAAAAAAGTCCCGGGAAAAAAGGAGCCCTTTAAAAACCACCTTTTTAAAGTTTCATTTGCCCATTGAACTATCCCTTTATCCTGTACCACAGCATAAACCCCTA